>CALYDF020002617.1:0-13860 GCA_944474145.2 Dicrocoelium dendriticum | reverse complement strand
CGTAAGAGAATTGCTGCCGTCTTTATTTTAGCCCTGAGGCGAATGGAATGAGAGACAGGTACGGCACAGTTCGTTTAACAGTACGTTAAACAAATTCAAGTTCAGGTGGGATAAGAACGATAAGTGAATCATGCGAGCGTGCATGCTTGAGCGGATCATTGAACCAAGAATTAAGAAGGAGCACTGAGGACTTGATTGATCTATAACGAGATCCCTATATCACACCCTGGTCATCAGATCAAAACCCACGTTTCATGCACAAGCAGTCTCTGCTGTGTTGGCCAGGTGAGGTAAGCAGGGGACAGAAAGGAAAGAGGGCCAAGAAGGAAGGTCGATGAAGTGAAAGATAAGGTCACCGGGTAAAGGAAAAGATAAAAATCGTAAAAGAAAGATGGGCATGGCTAGAAGAGAAAGGTTTCGGATTGCCACCCAAGTGCGCTCAGTGGTCCGAACCGTAGATTGCCAAGCTACGTTGTTTGGAGGCAAGTTGCAGCACTCGATAATCCAACGCGACAACGGCTTTTCTGCGCTAATCCGGTCAATGCGCAGGTTGGGCAGCCTCGTGGATCGCTTGTGTAGACCAGACAGCACGACCGGACTAAGCAGCCAAGAAAAATCAGCACCAACCTTTTTAACGAAAAGTTAGGTTGGCGAGGATCGGGCATCCTAAAAGCCTTGGGCAGCGCATTGAGTGCATCTCTAAAGTAAGTAGGCATTCGGGTTACACATGTCTCCTTACCAATCGACCAAGCTAAGACCTCCTAGTACAATCATCCCCAGCTTCATTTTGTCCCGGACCAGACAAGGCGGTCAAACAGGGACGCAATATTCCATTTGGGGCGGAAAGAAAGTGACGAAACGATTTGAGTTGTTAAGATGCTGAACGGACTGTGCACTAACCAGAACAGACGAAAACCCTATCTGTGGCCCTCTAGTCGTCACCAGGGTGTAAACTCAAGGAGTGGACGATGCCTATGTCAACCTGGTTGGAAGTGATAGGTTCTCCCTGAAGTAGGTAGCTATACAAATAACGGAACATTTTACATCATGTATGGGCAGTAGCTACAAAGTAGACTGGTTGCAGAGACTATCCGGGGAATGTTGAAGGACCGACGGACTCTCAGAAACATCCATGACACTACACAGCTACATCTCGTTTGCAAATAAGAACGGTGCTAACCCAGCCTTTCTAGGGAAACTGTTTACCTAGATATAGAACGGGAGTGGTCTAAGGTCCGAGCCTCATGAGATTTCGCTAAGAACAGCTTGCCTAAATGACAGGTAGCGACGCAAGCGCACACACGTCTGCCTTCCCTGCAAGGTGCCGTAAGCCCAGTGAAGGACGCCAGCAGGCACCAAAGAGCTAAGCTTTTGCGGTGGACGCAAGTGGTGCACTTCGTCCTATGCTCACACAAAATCCACAAGCAGTACGTCTACTGTGTCCATTGTTCACTGCGTCAGCCAAACTCCAGCGTGCTGCCGATAAATGTGTCACACACAAAAAGTACTTTCGTAATCAGTATTGTGCATTGCCGAGTAGATTAAATCTATTCAGGTAAAATCCAATAAACCTCTCACCAGCTTCTCAGGAAGCTTGACTATGACCATCGTCAGCGTCATTGGCCTGTAAATCACGGGTAGACTTCTATCGTAATTTTTGAAAATGGGACAGAGGATGGCTTCTTTCCTGTTCTTTAGGCTACACACCTTGCTAAGCCCTATCTGAAGGAGCTTAGTACGACCGGCCTTTGATCTTGCGTTACCACAACGGGCTCTTGTTGGGCAGAATTAGACCGCCGGCTGACTACCCGAAAACCCATTTACCTGCAGCTCGCCTGGTCTTAAGTCCTCTTTCGACCTCCTTTGATTTCAAACTATCCGCTGGCGTAAAACCTCGCTGTACAGACATTACTACCCTTAAGTTTAAACGCAAGCTGCAATACAGCATTATAATTGAGGTAGTGTGCGACACGCAGTGGGCAAGGCTAGAGTTTTTGTGGACCAACTGAGACGGGTCTTAGTCGGTTCCCTGACAGTAACAACGGCAAATTCAGGTGGAACAGTTTCGTTGCGCACGTTTTAAGCCAATGGAGGCCATCCAACATGCGTTCTGCAGGTAGGACGACAGTGGACTTCACTGCGTTAGTGGTGAGAACGCTGCTGCCCATGTAAGAATCCCTGCGACTGAAAGCGTTTAACCTGCTGGATTCTAAATTCATACTAAGAGTAATCGGCGATGACGTGTCGCTGAAGTAACAACAGTGTAGATCTGGTTCTCTGATGGGTCATGGTTCTTTGAAACTTCAAGCTTGCTGGGCAGCTTACGGCCAGTCCTTTTCGGCTTCCTCTAATGTCCAACCGTTACATACATATGTAGATTTATCTGTGTACATATTGGAAGAATATCCAATACCTGGATTGCTTCCATTAGCAGCGTTTGCGCTGTAGTATGCGGGCCCGCCGGAGTGACCGCGATGCAGACGCGGCGGTGCTCCGACTCAGTGACATTTAAATAAAGAAAAAAATAAAAAAATAAATAGTTTGTTCTCGAATTTGTCGAGACACACCAAGCAAGGCATGATCAACATTTACATGCGATATTGCTTCGCAACAAACCCGCTGCTATGAGTGTAGCTGGCAGTAAGCTGAAGGTTGTACAGGCTGCGGACATTGTGTAAGTAATCAGGAGGGTTAGAGTCTTCGTTGAATGATGAAACGTTGCGTTCTAGCGTGCGTAGTGTAAACAGTCAGGGCACTATATGTGTAGTGAAAACGATACATATAGGCACGAAGTAACTTATTATTGAAAGTGTCAGTGCGATATAGAATTATACTTCTGCTCGACTTGCCAGTAGGTAGTTCTGGGCAGTGACTTTATTCCGTGGCGAGTCACATCTGCCACGTTGCAGTGTTGTTACACTGACAGTTGTGGCTTTTTATAGGGGGAACGCTTGCTAGGAGTAAACCCACCACGTCCTGGAACACTGTCAGAAATTTTTTTGTGCACTAATATACAAATGGCAGACCAGGTTGTCGACTGATTTCACACTCGGCTATCCGCAGTCAAATGACCTTCAATTTCCTCTTTTACTTGATTAGGTCTTTTGGGCAGGGCCGCCATAATGGCTGAGGATAATCGAGGATGGGGCTTCGCGAAGAATCGTTTTTGTGGGTGTCCAGGTGGGCAAAACGTCAGTTTCTTGCGTCCGGATTTTTCAGAAGTATGTATTCTTTATAGGAGTGTGAAGGTCTCAAGTCCAGCTATCATCACTGGACAACGGTCATGGTAGTGAGTGCAGTTGTGTCCGTGCTTCATGTGCTTCTTGTTATTTCTTACGTGTACCAGCTTCCGACAGAGCATTATCCGGAGGGTGAGTTGGCACGCGCTAGCCGCAGACCGGCCATGGACGCAAGTTGGTCACCTTGCGAGCAGTCACCGATGGAGGGGCTGCGTCCAACGCGGTTCTTCGATTTGAAGAACATGTGTAGACTGATCATGCACTTGTATGTGCTGGTCTGCAGGTGTCTTTTGGCCAGCGCAATCGAAGACCCAGTGAGGCACTAGACATCAGCCAACTGGTTAAGCCGGGTGTGCTGCTTGCGTAACGAAGTGCGCTGGCATTCGGGTTCAGCAGGCGCTCAGCGAATACAGATGAAGTCCACTGCTTGCTTGCTCACCAGCCCATGCTATCAGCAGAAATCTCCTCCTATAGTAAATCCAAAAGCCAATATAGACATTAGGTTTCTACGCAGTCTCCAGCACTTATGAATGCTCGTCAGCGCATTCCGACTAGAAGTGAACACAACGAGACTCGCAAATCCTCCTGGAAAACTGCGTGCTCGCCTGAAGAGACCGCAAATCCTAGTAGTCTCATGGTGTTTTATAAATGGATGTGGTTACTGTTCTTGAAAACCATGGGAAATTACTGCATCTGATATGGGAAACGGGCAGCCTGAGACTTGGGGTTAATGAAAATGTATGTGACGAGCGTGAACAGCCTATCCACAACTTGTCAAAACGCTTCTAGCGTTGAGCCGAACACTTTAGAAGGCAATTTAGTCTACCGAATAGTTATATTCCTCACCGGCCAATGTTCACCCTGCTCTCAGAGCTGCCTCTTTGAATGAGCCCTCTTGCTTATAGGTCCAACGTGCGAGCAGACTGCAGAAGTTGTAGATTGCCGCAGACCCAGCTGATCTTCCTTCAGCCCTCTGCAACTTTGTAAGCTCAGTTCTTGTTGATGATGTACACGTGTTACTAGTGAAAGTGTGGGAGCAGGAAACTGTCCTAACCGACTAGAGCTGCTCCGGTAGTGTCCGGGTTTTCAAGGAATGTTTACTATGGGAATGCGGCGACCGTAAAAAATCAGTCTGAACTTTGTCGCTTCCAAAGTGCTAGCTTCTGTCAGCCTGCATAAATTGACCACCACTGGTGAAGGCCCGATTCGTGAGGCGCAACCCGGTGTCTGTCGTGATCGAGGCTGCATCGATCACATTTCGTCTCGCGTCAGTTGTTGGAGCACCGCCACATATATTCGCGGCCCACCCTAGTTGTCCCTTGACACCAAAGGTGCTTTCGAGTAGGTGGATCGCTGTGCCCTTTTGGACTTTCTGCTAAGGAGTGGTGTTCGCTGTGGCGCCCTTCGACGCCTCCAGCGGTGTAAGCCAAGGATTCCACCGTCACCTTTCCTATTTAAGTTCGCTATTGACGAAGTCATGGAGATTGCGTTCAGAAGACAGGACTCAGGTGTGGAAATTTCCCCAGGTGAATGGCGTCTTGACTTAAAGTATACTGACAACACTAGCCTTATCTGTGCAGCACTAAACATGCCAAACTGCACTGGACAGATCAAGGTTGGCTGTCAGGCTTTGCGTAATATGCTGTGCTCTCTCGAAATGCAACGTTTTCCTCCAAAATTAGCATGAACTGCCTCCTTTGCTGGCCCTTGGTGGGGATCGGTTAACGTCATTCAAATATTCAACTACCTTGGTAGCAGCAGCAGCGCCGTGGGGATTAAACTCATGGTCAAACACCGCATAGCCAAAGCTTGTGGCACTTTTGCTAACCTCCGCTACCCATGGCGCCGGCGCGATATAACCCACTCTGAAGGGTACTGTTCAATGCAGTCGTACGTTTGATCCTGTTGTGCAACCTGACCCATAAAATTAGCAGACGTAAAGAGGCTAGTTGCGTTCAATAACCGGGGTCACTGCGGTTTTGCTCATAGCTGGTTGGAACACCGTGTGGCAAATGAGCGTATTGGACGCCTCGTTTATGGCACAGGTAGAAGCAGTGAACCTCTCGGCACCGTTATATAACGCACCAAACACCGATGGCAGGGCCACGTGTTGCGCATACCAACCCACTGAATCCGGCAACCTGCCTTGGTTGCGCCCCGGGGCGTAGAGGGGATTAGCATAGAGTGGCCAAGCTATAGCTTGGCCAAGAGGACTGAGGGCATTCACTTTGGAGTTGGCCTCGATGAGAACCTCTCAACTCTCACGTTGGGGTTCGAAAGCGTTAGGTTAGCTACACTTGTTGATATGGCTAGGAGCCGACCTCAGTGACCTTCATGTTGTAAGTTTCTTTGTCTCTCTTTACCAATAACGATCTCCATTCATATGCATCGTATAAGACTTCTTTGCAGCACAAAAGCCGGTTGTTATCTCTCCGTTATCTGTGACTCAGCCGGCGTGTCTTTGTTGCAATTTTTCTTTCTTTTCTAATGTATTGCGGCACAATAGCTGATATGTTTTCACCTTTAGCTAACGTGTATAACAAATGAATGAACCTCATGGCAATCCTAAAATAGATTGTATGAGTTCGCAGATGAGCTTTGCTGCCAAGCTACGCGACTGTTTGAGAAGTCATTGCGCAGCTGTTCTCTAGCTGACGCGTAAAACGCTGTTGTATGCACGGTTTTTAGAAGGTTGCTAAACACCTCCCTGAGAACTATAGACCTGTTGGCCTAACCCGCGTGTTGGCCGAGCGCCTGAAAATTTGTGAGGGCTGCCCTTGAACTCCATCTAAAGGTGTTTGGGTTGCTCATCCCCTCCCAATACGGTTTCAGTAAGGGTTATACTTGCCTGGCCTACTTATAGGTTTCCCGCGAACAACAGGCTGATGCGGTTGCTCAAGGAAAGGCACTGGAAGTATTGTTCGTCGAAGCCTTCAACGTTTTTGGCACTGTTCCGCCGCTCGTCTTTTGTTCAATTTGCAGACTAATGGTACCTTGGGGCCAGTCTTGAAATGCATTTGGCTTTCATAACCATAAGGGAGGCGTGTGTCCGTTTGGGCTTCAGCCTGTCTTCAAAGCAGTGTGTCTACAGCGGCATCCCACAAAGGTCGGTACTTGGCTTGCTGATACCCGGCTTGTACGTCAATGACTTACCCGCCAAACTGAAATGGCTATCTCCTAGTTGCGCATACGACTTCCAGTCCTGGTCCACTGTTAATGATCCTGTGTGTTCACCCGACTTACCACGGGCTCTGGTCAGACTAATGGAACTGGTACGCTGCGTGCCCAGTAATCTCGCTAATTGCTGGTTAGGGAGTAGAACCAACCGGCTCACCGACCCACCGACCCACTATTTACTCAGAGGTAATGAAGTTCCGTGGGCCGCAATCCAAGCTGACTAAGGCGTTCTGTTGTCCTCTGAGTTCAAGTCCAGTGAACAGTGAATAGCAGCTGCTCGCAAAGGTTTGGCAGCTTTTGCGATCTGCAAATCATTTGATATCATAACATGCGAAATGTTCCCAAGTTTATTTGCAAACTTTGTTGGACCAAAATTAGACTACTGCGTGCAGGCTTGTCCACCCTGCCTGGTTCGGGACAAAATGGCAGTTAAGCTGGCTTTAGGTCGAGGGCGAAACTGGTGTCCTACTTAAGGAAACTGTCGTACCCTGAGAGGTTAATCAAGTTGGGCAGATTTTCGATGTACCACGAGCAATTTCGCAGTGGCTTGGGCTTCAACTAACGCGTACTAACAGGTCGTCGGCCCAGCTTTAGCTAACAATTCCATCCTACTCTCGTGGCAACGCTTCATGACTAGCCCCTGGAGTTGCACAAAACCCAACCGGACCGGGTTGGGACTGGTTCTTGGTTAGCACGCCGGGTTACAGACTCTTGGAATGCGCTGTCCGCAGAAGTAGTGATGGAACTCACGGCGAAAGAGTTCAAATATCGACACGACACTCAGTCTATATTTTACATGCCATCCATTCTTATCTTAGATTTTCACTTTTTTGTTGATGCGTACCACCTTTTGCCTTCCTAAATCGTTACAATAACTGAGCAAGCTGGCCCTGTTTTTGTTCTTCTACTTTCACTTCATTTCACGTGGTCGACACAACGAGGCTGTTAATGCAGAGCACTTGGACGTCGTTCGGTTGACCTAGCGTATACTAGATGAGATGCGTCGGCTCATCCTTGCAGATCACATCCAGGTTTTACTCTGGGATCAAAGACGCTTTTCAAGGAAAACAAACAAAGGATTCTGCCACTGTTCCGGTCCCAATTGAACTTGAACCAAACCAACCAATCAATACCTAGAACTTTCATAAAGGCTTCTACGATATTACATCTCGCTAGTGCGAAGTGAAGTAATTTCCAACTACGTAGTAGGCAGTTAGTGAAAAAATTCGCCCACCTCTCCAGTCCGGACCTCTCCTTCAGGAGCTTCATATGATGTCACCGCAAGTGGTCTGACATAGCTAGTCCAAAGAGATAGGCATAATGCCACAGAGACTCTTCTCAGTGGTCTCCCCTTAGTCTGCGGCGTTCCAATGATAACAAGTCTAAACAAGTCAGTCGGTTAACATACAAGTTTTTCAGTTAGCCTTCAAGCATTTCGGTGGTCCAGCTTTGTAGCTTCCCTAAACATGCGACATACTTTTGTAGATACGGTGCTCAAGTCTGAACACAACTAAGCGCAGCCAAACCACTGCTTGGTGTATAAGGAGAAAGACCTCAGGTTTAGTATTACACAACGCTCTTGAGGCAAAAGAGCTGCTGCCGCGCCACGTTAGCAGCATGCGCAACGAGAGCCTGAAGCTATCTAGGATGACGATGCCCAACTCCCTCGCCATGTCAACACACTGCAATGGCAGAGACTAAGTGGATGCATGCACCGTAGTCTCAAGATCTTTGATGTCAAACATTGACATATATCCTTGTCAGATGGGATGTCTCATGGTTCAGTCCACTTGGCCACAATACCCAGAAGTTTGGACAACGTACTCTTACCACCCTTACTAACGAGCCTCGTCCTTAAAACCGGTTGTGACAAAATTGCCGTCCTTACTTCTCGTCCGTCGCCTTATTACGCAACATGAATCACGGATTAAGGAAGCTCAGGCAGGCTGTCGCTCTAGACGGGGCTGTATAGACCATATATTTACTTTGTGCAGATATTAGGGCAGGGTCACACGTACCGCAGACCAATAATGGCTGTTTTTATAGCTTTTAATTGTGCGAAAACTTGTTCCCATGGAATAAGCGAACACACTATGCTCCCTTTACTCGTACACCACATTCCGTGTCGGGAACTGTTATGGCCTGCCAGATATATTTGCGACAATAAGTGACGTCGTTAGAGTTACCCAATATCCTCATTTTTGTCCAGTTTTGTCGTGGGCTTCAGCATGGAGTGTTTTCTCGCGGTATCTAGCAACGCAAACGTTGAGCTGCTGGCTGGTGGACGGTTGAGCTTGAATGTGTATACGATATTCGCTTACGGTTTGATAATATTCGGGCAGCCCAGCCCAATCAACCTTGAGTAAACACTAACGTGGTCGCATTATTTGGTATGCGCTCCGCACCTTCGCACCTTCGAAGCGCCAAGCATTGTCGTAAGACCACCAGACACTAGATGACCCGCAGACATGATAGCGAGGAACTCCAGGTATTTGATCAGTTCAATTAGCTTGTCAGCTGCGTCAGCAAGCATTAGCGCATAGCCACTGGAGTTAGCTTACGTATTGCGACAGCAAGAACCGTCTTCTTGTATCTGCGACGTCTGTGAAGTCAGAAGGGGGTTTTGTAAATAAATAAATGCTTCACTCTAGTGTAAGGCTAGGCACGCCTATGTATGTGCGATTGGAACTTGGCCCCTTCTGTCTGAGGCCATCCAGTATTTGATCCTCTATGCTTGTGCGTTTCTTGTGTCGGATGGCACTAGCGTGTCCGCAACGACGGCGTACGTACGCGAGTACTAGGCAGTGGTAATCAGGCTAGTTCTTTAGAACAGGTGGAACTGCATAGGTAGCGTGGGTTCGGGACTTATTACGCATACTCGATCACCGCTAATCAAAGACGGCACGTCCCGGTTGCCAGACAAATGGTGTCGTAAAGCGCAAACTGGTAAAGCTATCAGCGTAAAATGAAGTCACTGGCTGCAAAATCTGGTGCTGTTGGTCCGTTGCGTGAAGTGCTTGGCTTAAGACTGTACAGGATGGGGCTTGCAGTGGGCACTAGTGGTGCGTCTGCTACTGCCTCCTAGTCGGGCTGCCTGTTTATTTTTGCTTGGTAATGGATTATCTGTGGGATAATCGCTGATTATTTAGCGGGACGATAAACTGTAACGAAGCTGTCGCACGAAGGCCGCATTACCTTTGCACGATGGCCAATTTTTGTGACGGTACTGTGGATAAGTTGTAGGCGCTTTGACCTTGGATCTTTGTTAGTGGCACTAAGGTTTTACGCTAGACCCATCTTCCCTTCATGTATTTGTTCCTTAGGTCACCGTGGTTGTATGGCAGCAAAGCATTAGCCCAAATGGCTGGTCTAATGCTGTTGAGAATGATGTCTGCCGATATGCATATTGGCTACGTAAACATCGTGCTCACGAGCAGGGGAGCTTCATCAGTTATAAAGGAAAGCACCAAACCTATTAGCATGAAAGTTCGCTCAGTCAGAAAAGTTTCCCAAGTGAACAGGTTTCGGACTGTCACCGGATTGCCGGAAATTTTTCGTTTAACTCCCTTCCTCATTTTGTTGTTTTAAAAACGTCGCCTGATACCCTGTCTCCACCTGTGGTCCAGCTATCATCAGGTACACCATAGTCATTTTCCGGATAGCACAGAGACCCGCCGAGTGGCCGATTTATGTCCGATTAAGGTACGACCGAATAAAACTTGCGGTCTTCCAGCGATCCCCATTTTCCCGTCCTAATGAGTGCTGTCGGTTAGGGCTTTGCAGGCAGCATCGGATATTAGACACACCTACTGAGCCCCTTTTGGTGTCTCAAGCCACCATTGTCCGAAGTAGAAAACCTCTGGCTGTATGAGTTAGTATTAAGTATCCGCTGCAGAGGCCATTGGAGCTGCTAGATGAACTGTGCTCGCGCCCCTGCCCGTCCCAGTTAAACACCTTTTGAACACGCGGAGAGCTTTCCAAAGCACACTTGCAATTACCGTGAGTGCCTTTGTCCTAGTTCCAAATAACATCAATATTAAGTCGAAATCGTTACCCAAACTGTAAGTACGATATACTTCATTTGATCATGTCTTTTAGAGGTGTGCCTTGTTTTAGAGAGAATATATCATTTATTTATTTATTTCTTTTACCTAAATCGGAAGTGTTCTTGAGTGAACCTAATTCCTAAAAGATTGTCCAAATGGGAAGGCGGGGGCACAAAAATTGGTCCCTCGGGAGGCTGCAATTGTCCCTCGCGCTAATACTACGATTTTCTTAAACAACTAACGTCTTTTAGGTAACGAATGGAGGATCTAATGAATAGTTTTAGTTAACAGCATGTCTGGACAGAGCACGCTATTTATTTACACAAACTTTTCGTTCCCGCGTGTACCCAAACACGCCCAACCGGGATGGCTGGCCGTCCATCTGTGCGAACAGTGATGTATTGCGCAGGAGCTACCCTAAGTTGATCACTAACCATGTGACAAAGACTGCTAGGCAAGGCGTGAGCAGTCTTCCTCCGACTTTAAAGCCTTCGGTTCACACACCTCGATTTCAATCCGGCAACCGACGGAACTCAGAGAGCCGACCGGGTGCCGGTGTTATCAGGGCTTGTTAAAAAGTACTCGGCATAAAGCCAAGGACATTGACGGCATTCATCACAAATTAGCACAACTAATACTTCCAAGTAGTAACTGTTGGTAAGTGTCACGGAACAAAGTAAATGGTGGAGTAAACCTGCCACAATGTCCCGAGCGTCCGTTGACCGTCTGAGACGGACTCGTCACTCCTGACTTTTCTACTGTGCTCCTATAGAACGGGGTCCTTTGGGGTCCCGCTATAAGCGATGTCCGAGCTTAACTTGACCTCAAGAAATGTGACATTCAAACTCACAAGTGACCTCGTGCTTACGGTGTCTTCTGATCTTAAAACGACGCAGAACACGTTGAACGGGTCACTGGAAGGAGACTAGTTTCTGCCTTAAGAAGCTCACTCGCTTAAATGACCAGAGGTTTTTCAAAATCTACATTGTACGTCCGTCCACTCTAACAAGCTGGCCAAACTGCTATCCATCCGCCTGCAAAGTTTGCATGCGCGCGGATGGAAAAGAGTAAGGTATGTGCATCGTAAGTTGTGCTGTGGCTTCGGGATCTCCCGTACCCCATTCGGCTCTAGCGGCTAAATCTGTTCTCAATTGGGGCTGTGCCGTCGCAGTGTGTTCTTACCTACACCAGGCGCATCCACCGAAGGGAACTTAGATGTGTTACATCAACGCTTCCGGCCCAGCTTTATTCCCTACGGGGTCACACCCAGAAACCGTTATGCAAAGAAGACGCAGGATTCGCATGGACGTCCCCCTGTCAACTAGTGCTAACTGACTGGAGCGGCCTGCCTGTAGAAACGGTAGACGCACCACCCGACAAAAGTTTCAAGCAGCTGCTAGACAAACATCCACTGACGAATTCTTGAACCTTGCGGATGTCCCTGCAACTGCGAAGAGCCTTCGAGGAATATCGTAAAGCAACGACACGCACCAAACCAAGTAGGTTACAACACCACGTTGCAGGCTGTTTCCTAACTTACAGGTACCTTATGCTCCTGTACATTATGGGGTAGCATGCCATAGCGAGGACACAGAAAGTCAAATCACCGATGTGAAATGTACACGGGCGCCGGAAACGCAAAGCTTCAATTTTTCTCAGGATAACCTCCAGGTACCGGGGAAGTCATTCTCTGATCTTGCTATAGGCCTATAATATAATAATAATAATAATAATAATAGGTATATTTCTCAGAAAGGTGAGACACGTTCCAGAGGCCCTGGACCGATCATTATGTACAAGTTTTCTCTGAAGCTGAAATTGTTTATCGGATGCGAGGAGATTCGTATTGAGTGGGATTGGATTCAAGTTGTAATTTATTCTTATGCAGCTCCAACTTTCTTCGGTAGCAAGTATCTCATCGTACCGTTGAACGAGTCGTGGTCCGGATCAACGTAAATAGAAGGGAAATAGCAAGTATTAGTAAGTATTAGTGCGATGGAGGTCGAAAACTTCCTAGGGAATTATGTACATGTGTGGAATCGAGAATAATATAGTGTGGGGAGGGTCTCGCAACCAAATTTCTGGACACAGCATAAGGAATAGCAGTATGGGTCTGGCTAACAGGGAAAAATAAGTCCACATTACTGCACAGTGAAAAAGGGAAATATTTAAGCAACTACCTTATTATTGTATTGCAGATGTTGTTTACAATTAGGAGGCGCAATACGGATTTCGGATTACTTAAGATGTGTGGGTTGTGGGCTGTGAACAAGAAGGCCGAACCATGGGAAGTTGAGATGTAATGTCAGCTCGCCGACGCCCGTACACTTTTTGCATCAGAAGTACTCTGAATGTTTTTAAATATACTTTAGATGAGCCCTTGTCTGCGCATCAGCGAGCACCCGTTTAAGGTCCAGTTGGACCCGTGGACCGCCAGCGTGTATGAACACACTGCTCTTCAATGCCTGTATGGTCGGCTGCAGAAACTCATGGAAGCCTTTTAGCTTGCTGCGGTCAATGAAAATACTGACGACAAGGCTGTCGGATTACAGTGGGTTTTCGCCTGGCAAGCGTTCACCCTATAAAAAGCCACAAATGTCCGCTTAACAACACTGCAACGTGGCGGATGTGACTCGCCACAAAATAAAGTCACAGCTAAGCATTTTACACTGACGCAGTCCTCAGCCTTCTACATCGAACCTGTGCAACTAATTCTGCTATGCAGAATGCTTTGTTGGAGCACAGATCATCTCTATCTCGTAATGGTTATTGGTTGCAACAAAACCTTGGTTGGGCTCTTGTGCTCACGGATCACTACCTGCCGAAATTACTCCCAACTTGTGTTTTGACGGATTTTTGCGCGCCACAGCGCCATAATGTCCCTGGGTCTGACTATTACCTGACAGTATGCTCACTCATACGGACAACATCTTTTCTTTTATAACTTTCATTAAAACGAAATGTTTTAACCTTCCAAAGAAGCTATGCTTGTATGCATACTTGACCACGCCTTTACAGGTGTGTCTCGTTTTACCGAGCATATACTATTTATTTATTTATTTCTTCACTACTGATCTGATCATGCCCCCACGAGCGTGCCTCGCATAGTCGAGAATAAAATATTTATTTATTTATTTATTTGTCTGAAACTGCGGAAAAGTGACCTCCCATCGACATGCAATTGAAGCTGTAGATTTTGTGGTGGTGGAACAGTAGTTTGCAGGAAATTGCGTCGCACTCCTGCTTCTAATCCAAAGTGCAGTTACCGTCCACCACGATAAAGCGTTCGGGGCACTGACATAGTGTGCGCATGAGTGTTCGGGAAAATGTCGGAAACGCGGGATGTAAGCAACTGGAATTGCGCAGTAAGTGGTTAATATGCCCAACCGAGTGATATT
>CALYDF020002616.1:0-16498 GCA_944474145.2 Dicrocoelium dendriticum | reverse complement strand
CGTGTTTCAGCCATGTATGCCAGGCTTGAATCGCTTGACGCACAAAAAACACCTGGACTATTGCCAAAGTGATCGAAGCACCTGAGGTGTCGACGTACTGTTACTCTATTGGCATAATGGCTCAATTCTCGGGTAACGCAGTTATCACCCCTGTTCGCTACTAAATCCCACACCAATTGCACATTGATTCACCTGGTCTGACGAAGCCCTTCTGTCGAGGGCGAAACGTTACCGAACTACTATCCCAACCGATTTTTCCCCAAACACTCTGAAATGCCACAGTTTATTTCCTTGTTCTCCTCTTTGTATGCGCATGTTTAATTTAGGACTCTATATCGGCGTAGGTTGTCCAAAGTGAAGCGTTCACTTCTTGGAGTCGGAAAGTGTTGAGAAATCTCAAAGTCAGTAAACAAATCTTGACCCCCTTTGCTTGAACCTTTTTATTAAAGTAGATTTTAGCTTTTAAAGCGGAAACGCTGCCGGTAGGATGTCATACGTGCGATGTGAATATTACCCTGAAGATCTTTGGTGTCATCCGAGAGAACGAAAATCTTATTGTAACCCACATCTTCTTCGGGCGGCCACTCTCCTTAGTGTGTCCTGAATGGTTTTTCTGTCAAAAGCACTAATTACGCTTAGGTCTTTCTTGAAGGGGAAGTCCCAAGTATGGTAGTTGCCAAGTGGATCAGACGCACCAATCGGGAGGAAAATACACTTGGCAAAATGGAAAAGTACACCACACTGGGTGGATCAGTAGTATACTAGATCCAGTCTGGTCTGTATTTTAACAGTGGTATCGAAGCCCGAGAACTCCGACGAAAGCTTGAGTTCATCAGCACAAATGAAACACTCGGTTTAAAGCACTATTGGAAGGTCATTGCTGAACAGCTTTAAAAGTTCAAGTCCGAGGTCCGATAATTTTGGGACCCTGCTGGTCATTAGCTCTGGCTGAGAAAGTGGTTTCATTCACTCCCACATGCATGGTTCTGTCTCGCAATAACTCGGCGATCCAAGCGTATAGGCGTCTACTGACACAAGTTTCCCGGACCTTGTAAAGAAACCGCTCATGTGGGACATTATCAAACGACTTGCGGTAGTCAAAGAAAACAACTTCAATGCGTTTGCCCGCCAATATTGTTCTTGCCCATTTTCCCTCGCCACCGGTAAATTGGTAGTGTAGGAGCTTCCCTGCTGAAAGTCGTGCTTTGTATTCGAGTGGATGCTCTGGTCAGAACGGCGTTTCTACAGAATTCGTTTGTTAGTCTTCTTCAAGAATTTGGAAAATATCGATGTCAGACAGCGCGAAATTGTTGGGGTCAAGAGGATTTCCACCTATGTGCTTTGGCAACAATTTTCCAGTTTTCATTCAATATGTAAGCGCCTAGCTTCTAGTAAGAACTTAAAAAGCTGGCAGAAATTATGTATCAATGTAACTTACCATTGGCTTAACAGAGGGGATGCGATCAGTTATGTCCAGATGACAAATAAAAAAGCTCCAGCAATATATTCGCAACAGTTTAAGTGTTGAATTCGTTGTCCTCAAGGCGGATGATTTCTGAGACATGGAGAATGTTGGGCGGTGGGTCCTTCAGTGCGTAAATAGTTGAGTCATGCCGGACCAGGAGATCGGTTTTCTCGCCGTTTTAGTATGGATTGGTATATGTTGTACTGGATGACAAAGCGGATATGGCGCAGCTGACTTTGGGCTTTATGTTAATGTAAGCGTAAAATGTTTAGGTCCGTACATAGACAGCTCTGCTTGGTTCTGCTCATATTATTGTCACTTATCCCTTCGTTTGTAGAACATACGTTCATGAGCCTCGGGCAGTTGGAATATTACGAGACCTATTCAGTAGATTTGAATCGGTTACATAGTTGCTATCGTGAATGCATTATAAGCCATATTTTCCGATCAATCTAAGTAGGAGCCCTTGTGTGAAGCTGTTTCTTGAGATTAAAACCACTAGTTCCATAAGCGGGTTCACTATGTGGCGCATAAAAGTCCAAGCGCTATCGAGGTCAAAAGTATGTGAGTTATTCCAGCCCAACATACTAGCCGCCTTTCTAAGGCAGGTAGGATTGGTACGCAAGACGTTTCGGTGGTAAGTCCTTCGGTCTTGACAGTCAAATTATCGCGCCCAAATAAAGTGGAGATTACAGTGATCACTTAAACAATCGGTTGTATTGTGACAATTGCAGAGATGTCAGAAGGCAAGTTAGGGGCAACAATTGGATAAATTGGGGTTTCTCGCCTTGGGTATTCCGCTTATCAAATAAAGCGTACGCAATTATCGACTTAAAGCTTCAATATATGTGAATATGAAATACATTGGTTGTCAACAAATCCTTGATACTTGCAAGAAGTCGGAGAAATATATTTTAATTTTGATGCAACCGCGAAAGTTTTGACTAATTTAAACACAATCTGCTTAAGCGAAGTATTAAGATGCTTATTCAGACAGACCTCATAATGATTTAACAAGGTAATCATTAACAAAATATTGTAAACCAATCACACGAAATAAACCAACTATGCACGCAAGTATATATGTATAAACACACATTATATACTATATACATACATATATAAAGCGACATATTTACATATAAGGAGACAAACATAAACATGATGACATCAAAAGGTAAATGCACAAGGATTTAGCAGATATTGGGCAGAAATTAACAGACACACAAATTTTCATTTGAACATTCAAAAAGGCTTAATATGAGTGGTATCAATCACTCACTTTTAGAACCGGAGCGGACATATTTATGTAGCGTTCATGTAATTAGAACGGACAGCAATAATCTGGATGTATGACGTGTTACCAAAGTAATGAAACGAGGTAGGCGAAATAATGGTGTACACAAGTGTAGTTTAGATCACAGGCTATGAAATAGAACTTAATGTAGGTTACCATTTTAGGAGGGCTAGAAGGGAAGTGAGCGCGGGGTTGTAGACGTTTCGCGGTAGATTACTACACAAGCAAGATAATACTTCGACTATAAATTCCCAACCGCCTGGTTGAGATGGCGATACTGATGTGAATGTACCTTTTAACCATTCAAAACATTCCCTTCTTTGTTAGTGACATTATGTAACACCATGCAGCTGCAATGCGCAAAGCTTGCAGGGGTGACGGAAAATGCCATACCTGACAGATAGCAAACGTGAAATCGAATTGGATGGAATTGGCAGCGTTGATTTAGTTGGATGGATATCCGAGACCATACTAGATGGTCATGTTCCATTACGCTATGGGATACGAAGCGCGACGTATAATGTAGGCGTGGATATTCTTTGACCAGGATGGAGTGCTGTATCTTTCCTAATAATTCGACAGATTTGAGAACTATTGTGATGGTCGACTAATGCTTCTCCCTATTTGCACCCGGGTATACGATACCTGTTCAGTAGGCAGTGAATGCCAGTACGCGACGAAGGATTCCGCATTAAAGTACTCACACGGACTTAGGAAACAACAGTTCTAGTTTCCGACGCCGTTGACACAAAACGACCGACGTCATCACAGCATGATCTTAAAACCACTGACAACAAGATACTTTCGGAATGCTGCATTAATATATAGTGCAATGCGACACACATCGCTTCAAGAGATCGAAAAGATCCAGGCTGCAGACAAAAAGAAACTTTGTTATCAAAAAATAAAATAAAATAAAGAAACAACATTTTCAGTATCAGAGAGCTGAATGTGGATTCTCGTCTGATGATACTCGAAGGAATAAAAGCGCTATCTACCGAGATCGAGACAAATTCCATTCAGTGTCTCTATCTTCGGAGGCGAAATAATTTTTTCACAGCATCTAACGATCTGATGCAACTTAACCTTACTACGGCTGTCATTCCGTTTTAACTGAAGCTTTCCCGCAGTGAACAAGGATATGAATAGTTCAACACAAAAGCAGGGCAAATGAGTAAAATAAAGGTTATGCTTGTGGCTGAAAGCTTGGCGAAGAAAAACGCCTGCTTCAGTCGAGTCGATCAGGCAATCTGTCGAGTGGCCAGGTGAGTTTTAAAGTCCACAGCTAGTTGTACCTTCCCACTACATTGTGGTTAGAACGTTTGTGGGCAGAGTCAGTGTGAGTTATTCACCGTGATGCGGATTGGAGAACCATGCACGCAACAGGCGTGACAGTCGAATATCCGCTCTAATCCTGTCGGACAACAAAATGTACAGCCTCCTAAAATACCCACGGCGATTAAACAACCAAGCAAAACTGAACAGTCAAGACAATTCCGATCAACTGTTGCTAGTTAAGTTACCGTATGTCTGTATTTGGTCAAAGCTAAGCCAACGGAAGTGCATTGATGTCATACTCAAATAAGTTTACGTTTGTGGTAACTTTGCTCCGTAGTTCCGCATGCCAAAATGGCACCAAACCCGTAAAACATATTTTTAGCTCCAAGTTTTACCCGGAAGAGCCGGCGCTAACACGCTTGTGCACAGCATTTTGTACGCGGCAATATGAAAGCTGGTAACAGTTTTACAGACATGTTAGCCGTTATGATTCTTATGGCACAGCGTAGTGACCACAAACTAAGTAGCATCTACCATTGTCCCTGCGTAACCACCGCTCTCCTGGTATCGATAACATTCGGCCGAGGGCTTTAAGGGCAGCAACCGGTGATGTAGCGTAAACATTGGCTATATTCTATTAGCGTTGTATGAAGGAGAACCATATTTCAACAAAATGGACACGACGGGTCATCACTCTAATTCCAAAGGGAAGTAGTCGCATTGACACAACTAATTACTGCCCTATAACGCTGCACCCCTTGCTTCCCAAGATTATGGAATCTATAATCGCTATTACACTCATTCGGTAGCTGGAAAATCACAAGATGATGGAACCAGAGCAACATGGCTGCCGACTAAAGTGTTCATGCGCTAAGAACCTTCTAATTGCATGCAATAACTGAACTGAAGCAGTTGATGGTGAAGCAGGAGTCAATGTCATGTACCTAATATTCTCAAAAGCGTTTAGTCGCGTAGATCATCGAATTTTCCTACATAAATTTAGCTTTATGGCATAGGTGACCCAATACTAAATTAAAAAAGCAATTTCCTGCACGAACGTGAGCCAGAGTGAGTTTACGCGTTTCCCTGTCAGAATCAATTGAGTTGGAGTACGGCGTACATCTAGGCTCTGTGCTCGGGCCCCGTTTATTCTTGATTTCCATAAACGATATGGACAGGGAAATTATTCCAGATTTCCTATTCTTCACGCATGATATCAACTTATGGCGAAAGATCAAAAAACCGAAGGACGACGAAAAGCTCCAGCGTGACCTTAACACGATTTTGACTTAGTCAGTTCTGAAGGTCCTACCGTACAATTTGCAATAATGACACGCAGTTCAATTGCGCCACCGGCATGACTACGTGTATAGACTTGAGTCACAAGTATTGCAAACAACTTCCCAAGAACACGACTTTGGTGAGCTCATAAAAAGTGACCATAGCTGTTCAAAGCAGTCAGAGGCAGCTGCGTAGATAGCCAACCATCACTTGGGCTTGCTGCGAAGTGCTTTCGGGAGATTCGACTCATCCAGTTTCCCCTATGACGCACAATTCTTATGTTTGGCGGTCACCTTGAATAGCCGTCTAATCTGGGCAACCTTGGTTAAAGCGCAGTTTATAAGTTCTAGTGAATCCACAACGCAGGGTCACGAAGTAATTCAAGGGCTACGAAATCTATCCTACTGTCAAAGGCCTAAGTCACTGGGTGCTATAAGTGGCCCCTATCAAAGAGTTCGCGGCGATCACATATCAGTCTACCAAATATTAAGTGACCCTAATCACGTATGTCGTCACTTGATGAAACTCAGCCATAACACCAATCACAGAGGTAATCCATTGAAATTGTGTTCCCAGTATAGCCGTCTTGAATGTCAATGGAATTATTGTTTTTTTTTGGGATAGCCAAAATTGGAACTCTCTTCCAATCTTTGTTGTTACCTCCTCCAAATTTGGATATTCCAAAAAGGATTGTATCTTGCACTTGGCCCACATCACTTCGTTTCCTAAATTGTGCTACTTTAATCATCCCATTAAAGTGGATTAAGATGGTACATAGACCTGATAATTAGGTAGAAATGGGAGTACTCGTTTTGTTACTTTTCTCGCGAAGTACAACAAATATAACTGTCCTCATTTTGCCTTGGCGTTCGCATTCAATTTCCACATACACTATTATTATTCAGCAGCTTATCTGCTAGATAAAAACTCAAACAGAAAACTCACATATCTTTCCCAATTGCAATTGTACCGCGACAATCCTGCGCGACTTGTCAAGCAACTACATTGTTACCCGATATAAATCATTGTTCATTGTACCTCAATTTGTCTACCGAGTGTAAGTTCGAAAAGATTACAATGCCTAGATAAATCTAGTTTTATTCACGGAGGAGTTCGAACCAATCGTTTATTTACCTCGAAGGGAACAAACCATTTTTAATGTAATTACGGTGCACTTTGGTTTATTTATAAGCAGTAGCCATAAAGATCAACTACAATATTCCATGGGTAATTCTAATCTACAAATAGTGGCGATATACTGTTTGTGTCACTCGTTATCCATAAAAGCTTGTCCACTATACCCCCTTACCATTCTGAGTAAACTGTCTCATGTTTTCTAAGGCAGTGTAACGGTCAACGAATAATTATCTACTGTGCTCCGAGTGACACCTGCGTTTGTAGTGATAGAGCTGTACTTCCGTCTAATTATCCATCAAAGTCCGATAACATTATGAATCGCTCGGTCATTTTAGTCTACAACATTGGATGTACTGGAGGGTAAACAGCTAACAAAGCTGCAGTATCCGGACGACAATTTTCTTTGTGCATGACAGAGTGGACATTCACACGCAAAGCTGCATACACTAACAGTTATTGCATTAGAAATATTTCGCATCTGGAAAACGTAGCTCTACTTTACACGTTATCACCTTGCAGCCGTTCCGTGGCAAATGTACACATAGAAACTTTGGACTTAAAGGCGCGACATATTTCCAAAGAATCCTACTATAAATGTTACCGTGTTGGAGGTGGCCAAATATTCAGCACACCATTTTTCAAGATAGCCACATTTGGAAATCTCCATGACACTGCACAGTGGAACCCTAGATGCCTAAGGCTTGAATAATTGTCCATTTTCTAACAAGGAACGTAGTTTGGCTCTGATTAACTGCGGTAAAACAGGGCACATGTGCGAGCTTCCTTATACTTGCGTATCTCGATCTGTGGCAAGTAGGTCAACAATGTAGGTGAATGTATCCAAGGTGACATCAAATGCTGCGGAACCCCTACTGGCCAGTTGCGCTGCGATTTCATCAAGTAACTTCTTCCCATGAATTATCATGTTCACTCGGTTAATTACACTATTGGTACTGCACGGTATTTCAGTACCACTGGGTCTCTTTGTTTATCGGCCGCCATAAATATCACGTCACCTCGTTGTCAATAAAAAGCTGCAAAAATCGACGTGGAAGTCATAGCACATAAAATGCTCTACTGCCGATAAACTAGCCACTCAAAAGCGCTAGTAACTTCATTCAGAACACTTGTGAAACGCACCCGCACATCATGCACCAAACGTATATAAATAAATGGATGTTTATTTTTGTCTATGTGTGGCATGTTCGCGGAGGCATGATCAAATAAATGCGTGTGCAGACGTTCCATGGCAATTGTAAGTGACAATCGGATAGTGTTCAGACCTTCATGGTTGAAACTGTACAAATAGGACAGAAGTAAAAACGAAGAAATCATATAGGCGTGAGTTCAGGCACGTTCGCATGGGCATAGGCAGTCTGCCATAAATTGCAGTAAAAATTCAGCCAAGAAGAGAGCAAGAACTAGAGGTGATCACTTAGAGAAAAACTAATAAAGAACAACATTAACCCTGATTACACGATACTCTGAGTCCATGTGAGTGCAGCGTAGAGAACAACGGTGAATGGGAAGAAAGAGTATTGGCGACGAAATACACAGGTAGAAAAGTGTCTGGGCGTATCAAGTATGGTGATACGTGCTCCTGGTCAGCTTGCCAGTGTGAAGTAATGGACTGTGACTTTATTCGGTGGCGAGCCACATCGGTCATGTCACAGTGTTGTCAAGTGGTTTTTTGCGTTCATATGAAAAATGCTTGCCAGGCGGAAACCCACTACTACCTGGAACACTACCATCGAACCCTTCGAACGACAAACTCTACCTGGCAGTGCGTCTTATTGACCCATTATTGGTTCGTTTAGTCGCAGTTAGGACACGTCCATAATTTTCGCTGGCTGATGCATGATGGGCGAGTGACTGTTTCATCCACAGGTCCTCTCACGTCCTGACGAAACAACACTGCCCGTTCGTTGGTAAACAATGAATGGAACATTTTGGGACAGTTATCTATTTGTCGTCCGTAAAACCGCCTAAAGTCCCTGATGAGTATCCAAAGTCCTATGGTGCAGAATTATTATTGGAGCACGAAAAATGGCTAAACCAAATTGTTTACGCTTGAAAGTGTAGCAAGTTGGCCGGAATTACAAACCGTTATACGTCCCGGGGTAAGTTGTATAGATTGGGAACCCTGGCATCCACGGGCAAGTGGGCGGTGTGAACTGCTCCAGGTGTGGTACGTGAAAAGTATTTTTCTAGTAATGAAAATGTCCGAAGCAATTTGTTTTAACCATAGTGAAAGGTGGCATTGTGTTGGGATATTTCCAAATTAGGGGCAATGCATTGGCAGAGAAATCTGCCCTTCGAAGTCGGGTGATTTTTCCGAGCTGACATCAAATGTCAGCGAGAGCTCAGAGTAAGAATTATGAGAAGAAAAGGCCAGATGAACCTAATTTTTCAGGTCTCAGTATGATGGCATCTATCCAATATAACGAATAAGTGGTTTATCCATCCGATAAGTAATAACACGGCGGAATATTTATCCATCCATTTCCAGATAAGGGATATTGTTCTTCGTTGAAGTGTTGAGGTTAAAGCAGTGGACATTTCCTCGGTCGCTGTCTACTGTTGTGGAAATCTCGAAAAAGTGGCAAAGAACAAAGGCAGTCCCACAAACAGACAACCATGACGCATTCGAAACTCAGATAATAATAAATTAGTAGAAGGAGTGCTTGGACTAATGAACCTCACATCATACGTATCGGTATAAATTAAATATCTCAAGTATATATGTTCCAAAAAATTAGGTTAGCCAAATTGTGATCACTGACTTATCAGTAGGCTGAGCGAAGTCGGAGATCAAGAGGCAGATTCGACGAGAATTGATTAGTCGGTGAATTGAGACTGAGTCGTTTAATTAATTTGGGAAGACGAATATGACAGGTCATCAAAGATGGCTATGTTAGTGATGAAAGAAGCTATGGTAATAAAGCGTGAACAAGTCCAGGAGAGGTCTCGGTGTGAAGGAAAAATGGATTGGGTATGCAGCACTAGTATTATATACTTCTCGGAGGTATGGAAAAATAGTAGAAAAGTCAAAGATGCTTTCAAAGAAAAATGAACAAGCAATTAGGACAGCCGTACCAAGAGTGAGAACTTCTCAGACGTTTGTGAATTCGGAGAGCATGAGGCTGATCAAGCGAGGCTGGCTTAGTCGGCGCCATTTGGTTTAGGATGTAAAATAAAGGTGGTAAAATAAGCTAAAACAATAAAGAGTGAACAAATCTAGCAGGCTCTAGAGGTATTGGAAACATAGCGTTTAGTCTGCAAAGCACATACAGCTTAAGTCACTGTAGCATAGGAGCATGCAGAGAGAAACAGAATGGTCAGATTAGACTAGATCACTCAGGGCAGTGAGTGCTGGCCGTCCTATTGAAAAAGTGATGAAAACGGAGAGCTTGATAAAAAAAGGTTAGGGTGGGGATGATACAGGTTTATTGATAAAATATAGAAAAGCCCACGGGGCACTCCAGGTAATGTAAACAGAACGTTGGGTCAGCCGAACCAAGAGAGTTAATGTCTCAGAAGTCTGTGAATTCGGAGAGCAGGAGGCCGATCAGGAGAGACTGGAGTAGTCGGTGCCATTGGGATTAGGACGTACAGTAAAGGTACCAATAAAAATGAACATTCTAGCAATAATTCAAGGTAAGGGAAACATAGCGTTTAGACTGCAGAGCTCATATCGCTTAAGTTTCAGTAGCACAAGAGCAGCGAGAGAAAAAGACAGGTCAGATGAGACCAGATCACAAAAGAACAATGAGAGCCCGCCGTCCGATTGAAAAATAAATGCAAACAGAGAGCACGTTAAGAAAAGGTTAGATCCAGGAAGAGAAGGGTTTACTGATAAAGAGTAAAAAAAGCCCCCGATGCTCTCCAGTTAACATAAACAGATCCATTAGGTCAGACGTCTCAGAAGCCTGTGAATTCGGAGAGCAAGAGGCCGAACAGGCGACATTGGATTAGTTGGCGCGTTGGTTTAGGACGTACAATAAATATGTGAAAAATGACTAGAACAATAATGGGTTAACAAGTTCAGCATGCTCTAGGGGTAAGGGAAGCCTATCTTTGGGTCTGGACAGAATTTACCGCTTACGTTTCTGTAGCACAGGAGCAGTCTGAGAGAAACAGACTGGTTGTGGTAATTAACTCTGTCAATTATTACACGTTTGCTTTGCCTAAAGAACC
Source organism: Dicrocoelium dendriticum (assembly GCA_944474145.2). Taxonomy (NCBI): domain Eukaryota; kingdom Metazoa; phylum Platyhelminthes; class Trematoda; order Plagiorchiida; family Dicrocoeliidae; genus Dicrocoelium; species Dicrocoelium dendriticum. Next base: position 5,843 of record CALYDF020002616.1, on the reverse strand, counting down.
GCCGTTGTACGTAGAAGAAAATATTCTGTGAAGTAATATTGTCATTGCAAACATCTATTGGAAATAAGTGTGCTGTCATATTAGTATTCCTCATCAACACGTCACGTCTCCCCAAACTATCGGTAATCCGCTCAACAATGATATGAATAAAAGCTGAAAATGAGGGTCGCTGAAGTAAGCACACCCTTAGGCGCTTATTTTAATTTTAACATGATTGCTGTTGTTGCATCCTACGATAACGATGTGGTTCATCAGAGGCGCGGCCCGACGTAGACGCTACGATAACCATGTACGCCGCAAAAAATAAAACTATTGGTGTTAGTTCGTCGTACGTTATCTACCATTTGATGTTAATCCTCGATGTTATCATCCAGGAGTATAGTACAAATCATCTGAGACAGTAGGGATTTTACCGCTTACGCTTTGTTGCAAAGATGATTACAACGCCCATAAAATTGTTTGAGGATATGCACTCTGAAAACCATTTCTGCATTAGGAAATCCATTGCGTAAATATTGTATGAACGCCAAGCATATTTTAACCAACATGGTACTTACCGCAGCTATGCATGGCACTTTCTGTCATATGGCACGCATCGTCTGTTGGTAACCGTTCTCCATGTCGTTTTGCAACAGAGCTAAAGACAGAACAAACCAAATCCCTCCACTGCTACGAAAATGCAATGCTCGAGGCAAATCCACCGTAGTTTTGTAAGTGGGATGAGTCTGCCAATCTCACATTTCGTGAATCTCCACGAGCGAAATCATCCGGGATAGCATGAAGCAAAGTTAACCAATCTCCTTCGTATCCCCTAATACCTGGCACTAACAAAGTCATCTCAATAAGCTAGTCATCAACCCCACCCTTCAGTCCTCGCTGTTACCAGGAAGCCACCGCAAATATTCTAAATCTTTCCAAATAAAACGAATTCCGTAATTCATCTAAACAAATATACATAGTTTTCTCGTATATATAAAACTAGTCATTAGGGTTGCATTCATTCATTACTGTTCAATATACAAGTTAGCTAGAGGTGGAGAACACCTCAGCTGTTTTGCCGCAAGGTTGGCACTACGTATACTTGATCCACATCAAAAGTCGAATATGGGCATACAAAAATTTTCTCATCAGTGAAAATTATAGGTGTGATGGGGTTAAGTTAATACGATTTTAAAGCACGTCCACTTTTGAACAATTGAGAAGGCAGCGTTGTACTCTTAGCAACATCACTTATGGGTTCATTATCGCAAGCCTACCGCCTCCAAAATGCATTGCTTCGTATATATTTCATACATTCGTATAATTATGTTTGTGTGTATATTTATTGCAAAGTTTATCACAGTAATACGTCGAGATGTTTCCCCTGTGATCAAAAATGTACGATGCAAAAGGTCGGTAACACATCCACCTGCACTGCTGGAAAACCACGGTATGCACCTTTGAAAAACCAATAGACTGATACAGAATCATTCATCCTGCCTGCATTTTATGAAAAGTGTGAAAATAACTAACCAATACAGTACGCATATACATGTTAAATATACCAGTGCAAGCTTAAAGTGAGACTCGCAACAATCTACAAAAAGGTTAGCAAAAATTACTAATGAGTAGACGGATTTGGGTTTCAATGGATTTGGTTCATCGCAAGTACATTCCAAGCCGCATAGGTACGCTACCAATCCGAAAAGAAACAGACGCGCGTTCCGCTCAACTGAGGCTTCTCAGTGGTACCCATCCATCGGTCCCAAACTGGGGATGGAAACCATGACCGCAAGCGGCTAACGCCAACTAGCCAGCAGCTTATGCCGCTGAGCCATGGAGACGACAGCCGACCATTACGAATTGAAACCTAACTGAGATATAGCCCGACCCATCATCCACTGCCGTGCAGGTTGTTGTCCGTGCAGAGGACAGTGGTTGGCCGTCCCGGTCAGCACCTTCCTTGCCAGCGTCGTGAATCCACACAGCAATTTCGATTACTTGTATTGCGTAGATTTTGATTACTAATGTGTAGACCGATTTGGGAATGATACGGTTTGCAAAAATCTCTGGACAAAACTGCGTGCTATTCTAAAGAGAGTCCGTAGTTCATTGGAAAATGAAACCGCCGCTGCCGTTGTAATCTTGGTAAGCTTTTTCGTCTGCTACGGGAAATAGGCTGCAGGATACATGGTATTAACGAGACAATACGCGACGAGAGTGAAAGGCTTATCCACAGGTTGTCAAAACGCTTGCAGCTTTTGGCTGAACACATTGCCAGCAGTTTAACCGATCTGAGTTTTTGCTTTCTCTTTCGGACATTGAGTGCAATTCTACATGGGCTGTCTCCTTTAATCAGCCCTCACGCGCAGAAGTCTAACGTGAGGTCAGCAAGTTGAAATTACATAAGGCAGCTCGTGCAGATAGATTTCCCCAGGCTCTCTACGAATTCGGTGAAGCTGCTCTAGTAGATGATTTACACTGGTTGTTGGTTAAAGTTTGTGAGCAGAAAACCGTTCTACCCGACTGAAGGCACTTCATTATATTCCCCATTTTTGAGGAAGGCTCCCGTTAAGAAGGCGGAAGCCATAGAGAGATCAGTCTGACCAAAATTCCCTTTAAATCGCTTGCGTCTGTCGTTCTTAACAGGTTGACAGGCGTGGGTGAGAGCCAGATCCACGGAAAGCAAGCCGAGTTTCGTCAAAATCGAGGATTCATCGACCACATATTCACTTTGCGTCAATTGTTGGCGAACCGCCATGTTTATTTGTGATCCACCGTTGCCGTGCTTTACGAGATAAAAGGTGCCTTCGATCCGGTGCTTGGACGTGCTCTTTAAAACTGCCTACTGAGAAATGGTGTGCCCGATATATATGTAAAAATTATCAAAGCGCTGTAGGCGTATAGTTAGGGCAGAGTGAGGGTTAATGTCAAACTGGCACCGCCCTTCAATATCTCCAGCAGTGTGAGGAAAGGTTGCCAGCTGTTACCTTTCATATTTAATTTCGCTATTGATGAAGTCATGGAAGAACCGTTCGCTGGACACGACCTAGAAGGTGTGGAACTACTACCTGATGAGCGACATCTTGACTTAGATTATCCGGACTACATTGTTCTCATATGCGACAGCGCCCAAATATGCTTGGCTGCATTGTACCTAGTAGCACTAGCTGTCAATAGATTTTAACTATACTTCGCTCCAATGAAATGCAATGGTTTTCTTCAAAGATTGACAACGACGCACCCCTACGTTGAACCTTAATGGTAATCAGCTGGAAGTCGTTCGAGAAGTAAGGCCCCGGAGTAGCTATATTAGCTCCCGAGGAATTGGAAAGGATGTGACGAAGCGTATAGCGGAAAATCGAGGTGCCTTTGCTAATTCCTGCCTTGTGTGGTGCAGACGCAACATTACTCTCGCCCTAAAGGGTAGAGATTGTATTCCAGACGTTCGTTCAACCATCTTATACGGTTGTAAAGTCTGATCAACCAAGTCGACAAACATAAAGAAGCTAGCTACCTTCGGCCATCGCTGCCTCCGCAACTTAGCTCACGTCTGGTGAGAACACCGCTTGTGCAATGCGCGTGTTCAAAGTCGCGGACTGTTGCAGGAAGAGCTAGTGAACCGCACAATAACGTTAGTTCAGGCACCAGGCATAAATGGTTGGGTCACGTGTTGCGCATGCCAGCACGCTGACACACGCGATGTGCATTGATTGCGCGCCGCGGGTGAGGTTGAAAGAGAAAATGAGGAGGCCAAACGCTGACTTGCTCGAGGGAAATGAAAGCCCTCACTTCGAATCTGCGTCGGTTTGTGCAACCTGACCGCCTATATGGGGTCCTAAGGAAAATGAACATGTTTGGTTGGACACATTTATTGATATGATGGTGAAAGACAACCTTTGTTTAAATCATTCAGACACCAAACATAATCGTGACTGGCATTGTTTCGCAGGAAAATCTATAAGTGAATTTATAATATACATCGTGCAACGCATTGCAAGTAACAACAGCTAATCATTATACATTAGCATCCAACTTCTGTCACTACTTGCATAAGGTTGCCAAATCAATTTGTATACTGAACTGCGGATCAGGTTGATATACGTTAATAGCAATAAGAATATAGAAACTTTATCAAGCATAAATAAATTACTTAACGGTTCTTGTTTACATTTATCCGGTTTGGCAAGTTTTTTAATAAAAAAACTGGTATGAACGATAGACCGCGACACCACTAAAATTAGGCTGTTAAAAATGAAAACCCAGATTTATGTACCCACTATATTAACTGGATGAACAGCCGCAAGGAAAAATATCTGCATTCAAATGTAGGTTACGTTAGCTTCCTTACTTTGGTTTGCGAGACTGCTTTATCAAAAGAAGGTAATGGTGGAGCGGTAGGACTCTGCATCATTGAAGGGTTCAAAAATATCCATATGGTTAAACATATAATAATTGTTGCATCAATATCGCAGTCGATTTCAGCGCTTCTCATGTCAAGCAGACGTGGAATTGCTGTTTGAGTGCCAGATCAAAGATAAATAAAAAATCAGTTTTATGTTAAAAGCTTTCTCAAAACGTTTTTTTAAGCGATGTGGTTAACTGTGAGAAAGGTCCTCTTGCAATTATGCTAAAGTTGTGGTCGGCTTGAGTGAGAACTAATGTATGCATGAAAATGTCATGGGAATAAAGTATGGAATTTAATCGAAACCTGAAATGGTGTAAAAAGAACAGATTGGTAGATTTAGTTATGCACTCATTTTGCAAAGCTGTTGTCTCTTGCAAGGATACGTATTGTGTAAATAACAACATCGTAGTTAGGCATTATTTACTACTTTTCAATCCAAATATTATTACCGTATTTTGTCCACATTTCGTTTTCTTAGTTACTGGAGTTCAAATGCAAACAAAATTGATGGATTTATCTCGTGCAACTGCTTGTGGCCTGGTAAGCTTTTATGCCTTATAATGGTTTGACGAGGTGTAAAGTTTCATATAAGCGCAAATATTTGACCTTCTTTGCTTACCTCACAGCTGAAAGCCAAAGCAGGAGAATTGTGGATGGATGGTACATTTCAAAGCTGCCTCGAGCTCACAACTTTGGAGGTAGCACAACACATTTACGTCATATCATTCCGCATAGTCGTAGTTAGTGAAAAATTAAGAGGATACACTGAGGTCATGCATTATTTTGCAAAGGCAGCTTTGGTCAATTCGCGGTTAAACAACGGCCACAATTACTGCCACACTATAACAGGGAGAGAATGGATGAAACCTGTTCGTGCCATATTTGAGAAAGGTGAAACATGTATTTAAATATTATATTGCACTAATTTACCCCATAACGTAAAACAACAAATATGGTGTAGATATGTTAGACTTAGTTTTAAGGCAACAATCAGGATGAAACATGAAAATAAATAAATACAGTACTACACTGTATTAGGCATTAATGTACCAATTGTATAGGTTTGCAAGCAACTACCTGTAGTGGATATCGTTTTCATCTTTAAAAGAGAAGGTACCCATAAATCTAATGTAGCACAGTTAGAGCGAACTTCGACAAAGCTGCTAAAATTAGGACTTGTTCGAGCAAAATCTCTGTAACTTAATAGTCAGGTCAAAGTTTCTGATAGTAATTTACCTACACACTTTAAAATAATGCCTTTGGCAAACATTTAGAATAAGCAGCATCTAAAGATAGGAATAATAATGCTATCATTTTCTATTCCACAACATTAAATTAAATTGCAATTTTTAATATAATTTAGAAACAACCTTTGCGTTCAAGGCATTTTATCCCGGTTTTCCAAGCATTGCAAACTGCAACACGGTTAGTTTTATTATAAAATGCAAGAAAACAA
>CALYDF020002615.1:0-54998 GCA_944474145.2 Dicrocoelium dendriticum | reverse complement strand
ATAAACTATTAAATATTTTCTGTCATACACTACATCCCATTGATGTTCAGTTACGTGTTCTAGAGAAACAAGTCAAGTCAAGTTGAGCCATAATAGGCTTTAAGCACCTAAGCAGATACATATTCAGCATTTTACACTGTCACTGCGGATGGAGAAATATAAGAGATTTAATAGACAAAAGCAAATAAGTTGTGTGACGCAAAATGTTTGTGTGTCACTCCAGCAAACAACTGCACATCATGGTGATGAATTTCGTTGAGTCCACAGATAATCGTGCCAAGCAAGGTAGGATATGATTGAGGTGAGAATCCGTACGAGAAAAACCAGTGTCGGAATTGGGAGCGTGTAGAGGAAACAGATAGCGCTTTCGACAGCGCTTTATGCATTGGAAGAAAAGGGTCGTTTAGTATTTTAAAGGAAAATCTGTTACAAGCATCTACATGCATGCTGGCGAGAAAATCAACAACTGACTCCCTAGACAGTCCACTGCATCTTGCAATAAGGTTAACGAACATAAGAACAGTGTGTAAGCTTTCTTGAGTAGTCGAGGAAAAATTACTAGAGAACAGTAAAGCCAGTGAGGCAGAATGCATGCAGTCACAAATCGAAAAATCTACTCTTGATTTACGGAAAACGTTCGTAATCTGAGGGTATAACAGAAAGCCTTCTAACCTTGTCAAATGTTTCAGTGACATGGGTAGACCATGCTAGGTTTTGGGATAAAAAGTATCATGATAATTGACAGTCGACGTCCTGTGTATGAGTTGATCACTCACTTCCACTGAGGAAGTGGCATTCGAAATAGCTTGCAGTTGAGCGACGCACAAACCACATTACTCTGTAGTTCTGCTTGGGATAAAATGTGTTGTCTTCAAGGCTCTGCATAGTGTCGAGATTCAACCCACAGTATGAATGATGATCCGTATGGGTCTTAACCCAGAAGCTAAACGTGAAACAGTAGTTGTAGAAATAACTGTTAAATTGTACCGTACGAATGGTAGATTATGGTTGGCGGCATCCGGTTTCGGATTTGCCTGTCACTGTGGCAAGCCACAGGACGCCTGCGCCTACAGAGGGACCATGGATGGCTTGCGCTGCACCACCCACAGCTCCAACCACATGCCACATATCCAGTGTAAACCCGAAGGAATAAGACCGGGAGGCATGCGGATGGGAACCACGTTTCATCAACGGAGCCGGCCCACACTCCTTCACAGGCAAACACAAGCACACTGTATTTGGGGAATCAAGCGCACCCAAGGCGGTGGCTGGACCGTAGTCCGCTCCACACTGAGTGCATGGAACCGCTCTTTGAGCCTAGCACGGCCACAAGAACGGTGCACCCCGTCCCCTCCACCAACGCCCAACTGTCTCCTGGAGCCAGTTTGGACGAGGTAGTGGGTAATAGACAGGTAGGCACCTTGTCAACATACACATCAAGCGCAACCATACCAGGGATATCAAACAACAGCCATTCAATTTAAACGACAAGCTGAAATAAAATAAATCCAATAATGCATGCGGATACGGTGGCATAACTCTTCGCTAAATTACCATATGAAGTAAGTTGGTCCGCAACAAATCCGTGATAAGTAAGAAATGTCCACAAGTTACTTAAAATGCTACAAACGCAAAAAAAATTACCGAAGATAAGCGCAATTAGCGTAAGCGACGGGGCCAGTTAATAGCACATTATTCAGGGAGGCAGAACAAACCAAATAAAGCGGAATGAAATTTATCCAGCTTAAAAAGACCTAGTTTATGTGTAGATTATACCAGTCTCTTAACAAACATGTCCTGTTGTTGCACTAGATCCGACTTAGGTGTGCGATATTAAGCCAGTTTTAACCACTGTAATAAGCAAAGATATTGCAACGAAATAAATAGAATGTGTATTCCAGAAGATGGCGAAACTGGTCACTTTAATCTCTATCGCAAGTTTTGGAGATCTTAGTGCATTCAACTGTAGGTGGACCAGCTTTCACCGTGCCCATTCTTGTAGGGATACTGCATGGCCATTTCGAGGTTTTGCAGCATAATCATGTGACAATGTAGATACCAACCGTTCGCACTTGTTTAAAGGGGATCGCGTTACTGTTCTACGCAAACTTCGATGCAATCTTCTCCAAAACCTCAGATGAGATTGAGGTCCAGGTTCATGCTGCTGCCGGGGTCAGTCAATCAGACATGGGGTATGGTTTGAAGGAAAATGTTGGCACGTGTGGCCAGACGTTGTCACTCGCGCGATGACGGGTGCGAATGTTAGTGTCTGAGGTCACCAACTGCTGGCTAGGATGTAAGCTACGCCAGTGTCACGGCTGATAGTCCGTAAAGCAAATCGGAGTATTCCTCTTGACGATTATGACGTAAATGACCGCTGCTTAGGAGCTTGCCCGTGATAACTATTGCTAGGAGAACAAAATTGGGTTGCGCCTAGAATGCAAATAAGCCTAAGTGCCAAGGACAATCTCCTGTATGTCTGTTTTGGTTGGTGAAATACCGTTGCCTATTTTTAACACTTGCATCTTAGCGGATAGGTGTGCCGAAACGCAAGCGAGTTGTGAAGTAGAAATTGCATTTTGCATATCTACCGACAAGCTGTATACGGTCCCTAGAAGGAAGCAATCATTCGTATGCTCAATCTGTGGCATAGGTTCAGTGTCTCAACGGAATCAGGAAAAAGAACTATGCATGTAAAAATTATTCTCAATCAAAGCATGCTAAAAGCCTTGTTTGTTTCGCGAATCAAGGACGTGTTCGTTTGCAGTTCTGAATATTGATATGGGTAATTTGTATTAACATGCAAAGGCACTCATTTGAGTAGTGGGAGTAGAACCGTGGCAGAAGCACAAGTTTCCGTGGGTGATGCAGGAAGGATGCATTGCATTCGTGTTTCTAGCGCTTCAGATGTGGCTAATACTAAGTTTCGTTAATTTATCCGGAGCTTGCCGTGACCTCAAGCTCTCTAACGCATTCGATACGGTGAGAGAAATTTCTGGGACTACTCGAAATGTGGCAACGTTTGGACATGCTGGTAGCTGTGGGGGCAATTTGCTCCACAGATTGGCATATCCCACTGAGAAGAAAGTCGATTTATTATATAACGTACAGGTTGCGGGGTAGTAAGATAGCCCCATTACTGATGGGATAGATAGTGGTTTTCGACAATTCAAGGCAGGAGCTGGCTGTAAATGGAAGATGGTTTTTCAGATGTCGCAGCGAAAAGGGTCCAGTCGGATATGATAACTCGATCGTGATAACTCAGGGTTAAGCACTAACCCATGACCAGTTTGGTAAATGATCGTTGGACGTTTTCTATAGCCATGCTGTTTTTCCTTCTTAATTGGCTGTGATTGATGGGGTAATACCCCATGGTGGGTCTCACTATGAGATTGAACAGTTCAAGCCGGGTTTCCGGTAAGGAGAACGTCCCAGTAATCTAGTCTGATATTTGTCTGGCTTTTGCAATTTGGTACAGCAATTGTTCAGGAAGATAGGAAGTTGTTTGGAAAGCTAATTCGCAAATCCCTAACTGAATCGGACGTTGGGATACTGTCCCGCGAATGAGTGATGAAGCTCTCCAGGATTCTACATCTGCACCCGAGTAACTGCGATTTTATTGCGCAGAATTTTATCGACAGGCTTTCACTCGATGCGTTCAGAGCGGATAGCTTGTCACGTATGTTAACCTGGCGTAGTAGTAACTGGTCAGGTGGAGATACATAGACTAGTTTAACATCATCTGTGCACAAAATGACGTCAGTATGTTGCGGGTTCGCAAATATTGTTTATGTAGGTTAAGAAAAGTAGTGGCCCAGCACACATCCTTGGAAGACACCACTGATTATCCGTTTCGATGTCGAGTATGTCTGTCCCATGTAGACTCTTTGGGTCCGATCGTTTAGATATGATTGAACCAACTTAGCGGCACAACTGGCGGCAGCATGTGTGGCACACGATCGAAGACCTGTTGCATGTATGGAATAACTATGATTAATGCCAGTGCTCGGCAAATCATGGTTGTAACATGGACAGAGAAGTGTAGCTCGCAAGTAACGTAGGAGCGCCTGAAAAGAAAGGCATGTTGTGTTTGGTTGATCAGATTTAATCGCGTCAGAAAGTGAACAATATTGTACCTGACTATTTGTTACAGGACTATATAGGCAGCAGAATTTTGGTTCATAGAACGATAGCTTGGGGTGTCGTTTCAGGTGCCCCTTTGTATTTCCGCATTATGGTAGCGTGCTTCCACTGAGGTGGGTAGGAGCTAGTGTTTAGTGATAAAGTGAAGTTTACGAACGCCGTTGAGCCATCGTGTAGTGCTAATCTTTCGATTATTTGACGCAGGTCGGGGCTTCTGGTCACAAGTGGGCATGTCAGTGCCCTTGAATTTCCAGGAGTTTTTAGTGCTCGAGTTTAGTTTGCGACTTTGCCACTTTGTTTCAGCCGTTATAGCTGCAATACGGTGTAGTGTAAATATGGTAGCATAACGTGAATGTTGGCTCTGTGCTAAGATGCCCTAAGTTTCTTCAGGTTGCTTTCGGTCATGTTGGGTTGTGTATGTTTGCCTCATTGGTTATAGGTGCGGCTCCTTACTCCAGGTGAAAATACTTCAGTACACGCAGCAACACTGTTGACAAATTCACCGGCAGCCATAGTGGGGTTTTCGATCAGAATGATGGCTCCCCTTTTATAGTGCAGATGAGTTCCTTAAATGCGTTCAAGTTTCTTCAGTATGCACCAACCATACGAAGTCTAAACTAGGTACATCGTATGAAAACCAATCTACAAACTACGAACAAATAAACCTATACTTAACGCACGGTCTGAGCAGAAGAATAAAACGACGCATCCCGTAACCGTGGTTCTCTAAGGCATATTATATACAGTACATGTCTTGAGAATAGGTTTTGCAATCGTAGTGCAAGAAGGCAGATATTGTACAACGTGCGACGAAGTGCGAGTATTTAGGCAATGTCACAGTAACATAATAATAGGAATGACTTTGAAACTTCTAGGATATGTAAGTGATTGAGTGAAAGGAATAAATATGCGATATGGTAACTTATCGTAGGACATAGTAACACAATGCAACATGATCAGAATAATTAGGGAATGCAGATGTCGTGTCCTCATATAAGCAACCAAGATTGGGGATACATCAACGTTCCATTTGGACTTTATACGGTGGATGTTATGAATGGCTTGCAAATTTGTACTTGAGTGGTTTACTTCGTTCAAGCTTCTGGATAGAAAATACCGTGTTGTGTTCACAGCCCGGCAGCGGACTACTAATGAGTGCGAAAACGGAAGGTATCCTCATGATCAATACCAAATTCAGGGTACTGTCATATATTGTGGGTACTCTGACGTGTGATGCAGCGATTGAAGTGGATGGTGTACATCATTTCGTCTAGACCTGTTTATACCGTACGTCTAGCTAGTTGGCAGTTAAGTTGTGGCGCATTGAAATCTCCGCAGATAAATTTGAAATTGTAAGTATCGTTTGAAACTGTGTTGATATAGCATCCATTAGCTGTTAGGTTTCATGGTGGGTTGCTCGGGGCGGTCCGTAAGTAAAAGCAACTACAATACGCCAACAAATTGTAAGGCATTTTGCCATCTATAATGTGGAAAGGTGAAATGCCTGAAGCATATCAAGATATAGACTTACAAAGAAACTTTCAGCATCAGCAGCCATTGCTATGCGTTTAGGAAAGTTCACTCGGTAATTCTCACCTGACGAGGATGGCAGAAAAACGTGTTATGCCTAATTGATTAGATCTTCAGGGAATAAGAAAACTATCATCTCGCTTTCACAATACGATGAAAAATGAGCCATTATTTATCATGGGATAAAAGCAAGGGCCGCACACATCCCGTAGGATGGTTGCAGTGAATTTGATGAAATCAAAATATGTCTGGGTTATTTATTGAACGTGTGTCTAGATGAACAATTCGCTAAAATACAGCACTGGAAATTTTAAAATAAAATCGAGCGTAAACCTTCAGAAATACACTAGGGTGCAGTGATCGTTTATGTAAGGAGTACGAAAAGTAAAATATGGTAGCTCACTTGAGTCCATTTTATACATAAATCAAGTTGAAAAGCATGCTTGGCTTAATCCACAATAGAGGAGTTTAGGTAACCAAATGCTGGGAGCTAAGAGCAATATCTAATCGTTTTTGAAAACGTCCAAGGTAGGAGAGGATACAACTGAGTCTGGAAGTGCGTTCCAGGGTTGACAAACCCGAAAGGAAAAGTAATACCGTCGACACTCTAGACGGCTATATCGTTCCTTCAATTTTAAGCAGTTACCCCTGAGCTGCGTATTGTGGCTAGGCTTCAGCAAATTGCGGCATATATGATCGGGGTCATTCAGCATCTGATACGTTAATATGAGATCACCGCGCAGCCTTTGATAGCGTCCGCTGAAAATTCCCAGCAACTTCAGCCTTCGGTGGTAAGAATGATAGCGCAGACCCTTTAGATACTTTGTTGCTCTTCGTTGTGGTGCCTCTAACGCATCTAGGTCGCGCTGCAAACAAGCTTGCCAAGCTTGGATAGCGTATTCAACGTGCGAGCGCATGTAGGAATTGTGCATCATTGGGAAGATTGATGGGTCAAATTTCCCGAATGCCCTTCGTAGCATGCCAACGTGCTAGTTGTTACTTTTTGCAGCTATCTCAGCCTGTTTTGAACTGTTGTGGTCGCTCTGTACGATCACACCAAGGTCAGGTTCCTGAGAGCTGGTCGGCAATCCGTTTGTCTCAAGCTAATAGGGGTAGTTATGTCAATGACGTAACTGTACAACGCGACATTTGTATACCTTGAATGGTAGGGCGTTTTGAAATGACCAGTTCGACACTGTCTAAGATCGCACTGGAGACGTTCGCGGTCGTCCAGTCTTCTGATCCTTCTCCAGATCTTGAGATCATCAGCGAAAACTAGGAAATCGGTAGCATTGGATCTCGCCAAATCGTTAATGAACCCCAAGAATAGACGAGGTCCATGAACCGAGCCGTGTGGTACTCCACACGCCACATCGATTGCATCAGACAACGATTCTCGGACTCTCACAACCAGCCATCGTTCGTGTAGTAAATTGCTACTTCAACTCAGGATCGGGACGGCAATGCCGTAGTCCCGAAGCTTCTGAGGGAGAATGTGATGGTCTAAGCGATCAAACGCTTTTGGAAGGTCCGGATAAATGACATCGACTCCTACTCCATCATCAACAGCTTCAGTTCAGATATTACGTGCAATTAATAGGTTAGTATTACATGAATGATTTCGACGAAGGCCATGTTACTCTGGGCATATTAAGTTGTAGCTTTCCAGATACTGCATCAGCGCATCTGCGATGATTGATTCCATCACTTTGTATAGTACGGGAAGTAGTGTTATTGGACGGTAGTTGGCAGGATCAGTGCGGCTACCTCCTTTATGGATGGGAGTGATGACCCCTAGTTTCCACAATGGTAGAATATGGATCTCCTCTAAACATCACTGATAGAAAACAGGCAGTGGTTCTGCTAGATCACTAGCTACTGCCTGAAGAGCATTTGGTCGGATGTCGTCGACTGCAGGAAAACTGTGAATACGCAAGTATAACAACTTCTTCAACACGGCTTCCGAAGTGAAGGTAATGTTGTCTAAACCCGATGGTGGAGTAGTAGAAATGAGGAGAGTGTTTTGGCTAGTTACCTGCTGGGAAGTTTGGGAGTGATGAAGCCGTATGAGATCAGCTGCATCCATTGCTGATCGCGTGCACCCATCAGCAATGACTAGTGCTGGAACCCCGCGCTTCAACTTTCGAAGGCCATTTACGTGCCTGTACAGGAGTTTGCGCTTCATGCGGAATCGCTTCATTAACTTCTGCTGATGAGGGCCCTGGTCTTCGCGGATCAGTTTCACACAGAAGTTACGATGTGTCACGTATGCAGTCCAGGTTTCGGCATTCGAGCAATCCTTGTGATCCCGCCTTGCCAAATCTATCCGGGACATACATTTACGTGTTCTGTTCCTCAGAAATAACTTATGCTCGTTTTTGGGTTGGAAGCACTTCGGTTCCGATGCGTGCGCAATCACTGTGCTAAATAGATTTGCAAAGGTTTCCCAGGCAACATCTTGGAGGGATTCGGTCAAGAAAGTCCAAGATGTATCCTTACCAAACTTAGATAACACATTGTAGTGCGTTGCAATATGCACTTTATCAACCTCCTTTCCAGAGTACTCCGCATAGCATATATAGTCAAAGTGTAGAGTACCATGATCACTACGACCCAGTGATGTGCTTGTAACTATCCCGTCAACCATGAGGTATTCGTTAGTTAGCACATGATCCAGTATCGGCGGTTTGTTTGCAGTTCGAAATCTGGTGGGAGAGGTTACGTGGTTGTACAGAGGGTGGTTAGCAATTAGCTCTTGCAAGCAGACTTTAAACTGTGTACCGTCGGTTGCCCGCGTTTCTATGTCGTGCACATAAAACTCTCCAGCGATAAGAATGTGTGTGTAGGACTTGTTCAAAGCAAACTGTAAACGTGGTTTAGTTTGGAGTCCATTTTCGATTTTGAGTTTCGTGGGCGCTAAATCACGGCTAGTAGACATGTGTCCTTGTTTCGCAACCAAAGGCGGCACCAAAGCGAATCAGGAGCTCGGATACTCGGGTGATCGAATACTGCACATCGAAGGTTTGTATTGTAGGGCAGAATTACACCGCCACCCCTTCCGATTCTATCGGCCCGAAGCAGCGAGATATCGGGTAAATTGATCTCAGAATCGGTTATCTCAGGGTTTAACCATGTCTCTGTAATCATGACGACGTCCCGCGGTTGTGAGGAATGAGTTCTCTAAGTTCGGCCAACTTACTTAGAAGGCCTTTGACGATTGTGTACATACAAGAAAGGGCTTTTGTTGTTAGGAGTGTGTTGATGCATTTCAACTTTGTGTTAGTTTTTAAGCCGACCGTTAGGTGGTCGGCCATTAATCATTTTTTGATTTACGAATTTCAGTCAAGCTGCTTGCCATTATTAAGCGTTCCTGAACAGAAGTTTCACTCGTGCTGTGCTCATTCCTGTTGTGTGCCGTGGGCGCTGTTGTGTCGGTCTGTCCGCAGGACTGTGCAGATAAAGAATTTGCAGCGTTTGCACGTTCCATCGAATTGTTGCCGACCTTCGGCCGTACGTTTGCTGCCTTTAGCCGGACCTCAGTTGGCTACCTATCTCGAAACTTTAACCAGCTATCCAGCAGAACGTGCGTCCTTCCCTCGGACTGTAATATTACTTTCATTAGTCTTGGACCGCAGCCTTTGTAGTTAGGTGATTACGGAACTCTTGTTAGGGATTTGGCAATAACACTGTCAACGGAGTGTGCTTGGTGGATGTAGCACCACTTCTGTCGGTCATGTGTTTTCGCATCATGATCAGAACGATGCAGAAGCTCGGGAACACCAAGAACAAATATTGTTTTCTTGCTACCCCTATTAGGAGTCCCGAGTTGCTCAACTGCATCTTTCGAGCGAGCTTTCCAAGGAAGATCAGGTAATATGCGCACTCCACTAGGTGTGTTGCGAAGACAAACTTCTGAGAGCGGGACAGCCTCTGTCTCATCTGCTGAGTCTAGTGTGACTCGAAGAATTCGTTATTGTTCCCGACAGTCTGAGTCTGATTTAAATCGTATCAAGCAGTAAGTTGGTCTCTTGCGAACGGCACACTGCAGTTCAGGTGCATCCAGTTTCTCCCGGGTGCTGAACGCCTAACTACGTCCCAAATCGAATACGCTATCTAGGCTTAACAACGCTGGCAAAAGCTCGACCTCACTGCGCTCGAAAAAGACCGGGCAAATAAGATTGCCGAGCGCTTACGCTACCTGGCGTATCAGAACGATCACAGAGATTCGGATTGCTCAGTAAACGCTACGAAGATACCTCATAATGATATACCAAATACTGAGTGATCGCAGTCATGTATGCCGACACTGTTTGAAGCTCAACCGGAACACTACTTTGAGAGGAAACAGATTAAAATTCAGTAAATATTACAGTCATTTAGTCTGGCCACGATTTTATGTCTCCTTACGGGTTAGCTAGCCCTGGAACAACCTTCCAAATCCAGTCGTTTATGCACTTATGTCGTCCATTTTCAATCCGTTTTTAAATATTGCACTCAGTTCCCTAAACTCTATTATCTAACCCGATGCTCAACAATGTGTTTGTGTGGCCTAACGGCTAGAAGTCTTCGGCGGGTTATAGGGTCCACCCCTAAGCACATCCACTGCGCGGTATTCTTTCTCGATAGTTGTTTGTTTCCGTGATTAATCCTGATATAATATTGATGCCATGTTGGTACGTCTGACAATCAGTTAACTATTTTCGGTATAACAACTTTATGAGAAATCAGCCTGGTCATCGAGATGGTGGCTGAGTATTTTATCTGAAAATATCGCTCGCGGCAGCACCCTTAGAGAACCCGGTGCTGAACAATGTTCAGCAATCACGCTGGCTTACAATATCTGTTAATCAGCAGCAGCTGCTTTTGCGGTGAATATGCAGCGCGTCAAATTGCAGCGAAGAAGACCTAGAACGTTTGCCGCTTGCATTTGAATGCCCTGCTAGAGGAGATGGTTTCAAGATGCTTTCGATTCCATGCCCCATGGGAACCGCTTCATTGAAATGTCAAACACTTATCTGTATTCTATTGAATGGCTGACAGCAACACTTCTTTTAACCTACCAGAAGTGCAGGTAGTCTGCAACTTATTTTTCATTGGGCATCCATGCAATCAGTGTTAACGTTCTTGATGAATTTCCGGGGAGCGATCATAGCCTGGTCAAACGCCGCCTAAGACTACGCATGGCCGATGCACATAACATAATGCATTATCATCTGTTCAGTTCTGTCAACTGGGACTCTTTCAAGGACCTGACTCGTTCGATAAACTGGGCTAGGATGCAAGTGCTAAAAATAGGCAACGGTTTTTCACTCCACAAAACTGTCGTACAGAAGAGTATCGTTGGCGCTCATGCATATCTGCATTCTATGCGCAACCCAATTTTGTTCCCCTAGCAATAGTTACCACGTGCAAGCGCCTAGGCAGCGACCGTGTACGTAAAAATCGTTGACCGAAATACTCCGATTTGCTTTACCGAAAATCGGCCGTGATACTGGTGACCTCAGACACTAATATTCGCACCCGTCATCGCGCGAGTGACAACGTCCGGCCATGCATGCCTACATTTTTCTCAAAACCCATCACCATGTCCAATTGTTTGACCTCAGTGGAACCTTGAGGCCAGCACACCATTGTGAGCAATCATAGCCGATGCCAACGTCACGAACTTGAGAGGTAACAAACCGTTTCGCATCGTTACCCAACAAATTTAATTGAACTATTCACAAAGATGGGTGTGCAATGGCGTAGAGATTGTCGTATTTCCTGCATTAGACACAACTCAGGTGTCACAGTGAAACGATATAAATAAATAAATAAATAAATTTTTATTCTCCACAATGCGAGGCACACCTTTACAGGCATGATCATACTTAGCTAACATAGTGTGAACAAATTGTACAAAAGGACATGTTTAGCATAACAGTGTATGTAAGTATATGGGTGTATATATGTGTGTAATTGTGTAGGAATGTAGCTTGTGTTTTTGAATGCGCCGCAGAATTTTTGACTGTTTGTTATCGTCAGGAATGTGGGAATAAGCGATTGATTTTCGTGGATTGGATAGCATTTTCCGAATGTCCACGGGCCAGTGACTTTAGTTTGTGGCGAGTCACATCCGCCACGTCGCAGTGTTGTTAAGCAGACATTTGTGGCTTTTTATAGGGAGAACGCTTGCCAGGCGAAAACCCACCACGTCCTGGAACACTGCCGCCGAACCATTTGCTGGAACGGGTTAAACCCGAACCACCCAGCTGGCACCACGAGGAGGTTGTTCGGCTAGCCAGCCATACCAGAAAGACCAACGCAACCGTCAACAACAAGACAGAACGCTTGTTTTTACTATAAGGAGCAACTTTCTTCCATTACTTTCTAACGGAAGTAAGCGTCCTCCATGGAAACTCAAATGACAGGCACTCAAACCCCACGTGTAACATGCGTGTAGTCAACTGTTCTCCGATAGCTTCATACTATCAGCGCAGGATGAACCTGGACCTCAATCTCATGTGAAGTTTTGGCGAAGATCACATCATAGTTTGCGTAGAACGGTGAGGCGCTACCTTATAAACAAGTGCGAACATTTGAAATCCACCTTGCCACGGGATTATGTTGGAAACTCCCGAAATGGCTATGCATACTCTGTACTGGAATGGGCATGGCGAGTGCTGATCCACCTACAGTTGAATGCAGTAAAATTTTCAAAACTTGCGATAATGATTAAAGGGACCACTTTTGCAACCTTCTAGAATGCACATTCTGTTTATTTCGTTGAAATATCTTTGCTTAGTATAGAAGTTAAAACGGTTTGATATCGTACACCTAAGTCGGAATTAGTGCAACCACACGAGATGTTTGTTAAGAGACTGGTAATATCCGCCATTCGTAAGGTACAACATAACAGTTATTTTGAAAACTACTTTTTCACGTTTATCTTCTGGGTTAAGACACATACGGATCGTCTTTCATACAGTGGGTTGAATATCGACACTATCTAGAACACTGATGACAACAACATTTTATCCTTAGCATACGGGACATGGTAATATGGTCTGTGGGTCGATCAACTGCAAGCTATTTCGAATGCCAATTCCTCAGTGGAAGTGAGTGACCAACTCACACCCAGGACGTCGACTGTCAATTATCATGATATCTTTTATCCCAAAACCTAGCATGGTCAACCCATGTCAGTGAAACATTTGACAAGATTAGAAGGCTATCACTTTTGCCCTCAGAGTAAGAATGTTTTCCGTACCTCCCGAGTTGATTCTTCCATTTGTGACTGCATGCTTCTGCCTCACTGGCTTTACTGTTCTCCACTAACTTTTTCTGGACTACCAATCAAACATTACATATTGTTCCTACGTTCGTTAACCTTATTGCAAGATGCAGTGGACTGTCTACGGAGGCAGCTGTTGATATTCTTGTCAGCATGCATGTAGACGCTTGTAATAATTTTTCCTTCAAAATTATTAACGACGCTTTCCATCCACTGCATAAAGCACTGTCAAAACTGCCAGCTGTTTCCTCTACACACTCCCAATTCCGACATTGGTTTTCTCGTAGGATACTCACTGCAAATCTATCCTACCTTGCTTGGCAGGATTACCTGTGGACCCAACGAAACTCATCAGCATGATGTGCAGTTGTTTGCTGGTGTGATACACAAACATTTTACGTTACACAACTTATTTGCTTTTGTCTATCAAATCTCCTATATTTCTCCATTCGCAGTGACAGTGTAAAAAGCTAAAAATGTGTCCACTTAGGGGCATAAAACCTATTTTGACTTAACTTGACCTGACTTGTTTCTCTGAAAC
Organism: Dicrocoelium dendriticum; assembly: GCA_944474145.2. Classification (NCBI taxonomy): domain Eukaryota; kingdom Metazoa; phylum Platyhelminthes; class Trematoda; order Plagiorchiida; family Dicrocoeliidae; genus Dicrocoelium; species Dicrocoelium dendriticum. The sequence goes on along the minus strand of CALYDF020002615.1, from coordinate 41,511 downwards.
ACCTAATTGAATTTCAAAGTGATATAGTGTATGACAGAAAATTTTTAATAGTTTAATATAAGTCAGCTGGAGAGCGTTTAGCTTGTTAACAGCTAAGGCTCTAAATACTGCGCGATCATTCGTCAAACCTGTCGGGTAATATGTTGTACAGCAGTTAAGGCAGCTCAATGTTGTCGTAGTTTTGCTTCAAGCAAATGAAAGACAAGGATTGGGGAGAAGCGAATACGCTTTAAAGCCTGAGTGAATGAATAGTGGGTCCGTATTTTTCTGTTCGCACTCCTACGGCTACGTTAATTGGAAGAGACAAATTCCGCTTTACTAGTCTACTCCTCAGCAAGATAAGAGACAATGTTAAACGTTGTATTCATTAAGAAACGCCCGAATTGGATGGGAATTATCGGCGTCTATGATGTTCCACAGAGGTTGCTTGATTCTTCAACCATGCATCGAGTACATACTTGAATCGGCAGACACCAACCTCCCACAAAATGGTAAACGGATCACTTAAACATGATGTGAATACGGCTACCTTTTAGGTAGCCTTCAATAAATAGTACGCAATCTAAACAAGCGTATGATGTCGACCACATCCTAACTGCCAATCGAGAAACGTCCAAAACGAGGCTAAATGGAGTACAAGTAAGATAGGTGGAACATGAAATCGCAGTGACAGCTCCTGTCATTGGAGCATATTGTAACAGCAGTACGGGATAGAAGAATAATTTGTGTTATTGAAATGAGTTTGAGGAAGTTGACGTGCAATGTGGAGATAAATTGCACGAATCAGTTGAATTTATGACATGATATTGGGTGGGCGAACTCCACGTACTCGTTAAACAATGATAACGTAGAAAAATGCGCACGCCTGCGTTTGGCCATTCTGTTTAAATGCCCACTGCATTGGTCGTCTTCCCTGAAGAGATAGAATGATAGCATTGCAAGTGTGGACAGAATTACATGAAAGCGTGTGTCCTTTTTAACTATGCGTTATTCAACATTAATCTTTATAGAAGCTTTATGTTTCACTAGTACGGTATTATCGGTTTTAATTTAGGTATCTCGCGTTAAATGAGTTCTAAGCATGCGCAGTTCTTGTGATGAATTCGGACCACAGCGTTTAATTCAGCGGATGAATGTTAAACCTAAACCCCAAACATAGAGACTATAACTCGTAATCGGAAATCTACACACCATGACCAACCGGGAATTATTATTGTAACACTGGAATCCGCCAATGATATAGAGAATGTTTACTCTCTGCAAGTGCACTACAACACGAGGCTTGTAAGCTATGCATCTCTCATGAGGTCGCTTGGAGCACGCGTCAATCGAAAAAACATCTCGGAAGAACACAGCCAGTTGGATTGAGCAAACACCCACTTTATTTATGGGGTGCCAGATCGTCCTTCCTATGCTAGTCATGGGACTGGTACTCACGATTTGGACCAGTGGTGGTTCATTCGTGAAACACTTTCCCTGGACAACGTTCTGGTTCGATCGGTGAAAAGGTTAACTCTCTCACATAATTATATTGGAAGCGGAACGAGAATCTTAAAACACCTTGTTCAAACATTGCAGACAGCAAGGAAAGTGTTAGTACGTTGATGGCGGCATCGGAAATGTCTTCCATCTGAACTTCGTTTAACAGCTGCTGAAGTCTTGAGAGGACCAAACGTGATCCTAAGAGAAAAAGCAAACCTACCATCGATTACGCAGGAGCATCACTTTACCGTCTGGTCAGGAGGTTTTGCAGTATGTCCGGAAGAGGATGGGGACATACTTTGGGCAAAGCAGTTTGCGACGGACGTAACATCATCCCATGAACCAAAAGATTAACGGCCGACCTCGCATCGGTCGGCATTCTACCACACTTGACTCCTTTGGCTCCCTGTGGGGTCCTAGATACCAAGAAACTAGCCTGTTTCGATTAGAATGCAGAGGACATTCTCAATAAACTGGCCCAACTAAAAGTTCTCCAATATCCTTTCTCATACGGTATCATTGATCTTACTGAGACATAGTTGCACATTGGATCGGTGGACGTTGAAGTCGGGAGGCCTGGCATGTCACTCACACGAAATCACAGGCTTACGAGAGCAGGAGGGGTAATTCTTTGTCACCAGTGACCTAAAGTAGGCGGCAGTTGAGAATTCACATTTACAGTTCGCACTTTCTCTGTGGTTCCGCTTGCAATCACAAGAAGAAAGAAGTCTTATATCTTTGGGGTACCGTCACCCAATTCTAACCACTAAATTGGGTTGATGCTGTCTAAGAGGAAAGAAGCATACATCATTATCGTAGTTAGTTTCAATGTAAACTGTTTAGAAACCCCGCTACCATCGAAATACCATTAAAAGCAGGTCTGCAAGAGCTTGTATCCGTGTTGTAGTTTACAAGCACAACGCTATGCCCACTCTTTTCAGAACAGGTATTAGACCATATGTGCTAGATCGTGTGTTCCGTAACAAGGAACATATGACTGATGTATTGATTGTAGAATGCCCTTTGGGTCGCAATGATTATGCACGCATCGGTTTCGACTTCATCTGCTATCCGGAACATCGCCAGGGGAACACTGAGTTATGCGTTCTGACCGATAAGCCAAAGCCGTCAGTGCCAAACCTGGTCGTTCCTCGCTGAAGGCCGCCTGGAAGTCGCTTGGCTTGTTTTCGTCATCATATTCAATCAAATGGTTGCGGATACCTCAGAGACAAGTGTTTTCTATGTTTATACAACCGTTTCTTTCATGAGGAGCAGAAAGAGAAAGTGCATGAGTGTACACAACGCAGCCTGGCGAGAGTACAGATGGTCATCAAGGCCGAAATATTTCGACAAATACGGGCCCCGTCGTAATCACTACACTCAACAGCTCAGAGATGACAGTCGCATATCAGCAGTAGATGGTGAAAAGTTTCAGGGCTAAATACAAACTGATGTGCAAGTGTGTCGATTGTTGTCATGTTGTTGTGTAGTCAAAGGCATTCGAATTCTAGATCAGGGTTGACTGAAGTCCGGTCCGCGGGCCGAACGCGGCCCGCATTCACAGTTCAAATAGCTAGCGGCCTAGGCAGGAAGCAGAAAGTCAGGCTTGGACTATTTTCCTACAGCTGTAATGTCTGCTATTATCTTACTGTGAGACTGAAAATGGCCCGACATACTTTTGCCTCAGTAAATGGGGCCCTCTTTGCAAAACTTTGGACCACCCTAATCCATATCGTCGTGTTCTCTTTACCGAGCTCTAATAATACGGAATCGGTGCCCCACACTTTAGCTACATCGCCAGCTTTCTCCTTTAACGACAATTAGCGATCACAGTCCGGAGTTCCTCTGCTAACCCCTTCCAGTCGAGTCTGGTTTGCCCCAGGGCTAAGTTCTTGGTCCATTGTTGTTGTTGCTATTCATAGGTGCGCGGAAAATCGCTCCAAATGTCCTGCTGTTTGCTGACGATAGCAAGATATGACGCCGGATTCAGGCGGAGGTCTATAAGAATTCAATTCAGTGCGACCTAAATATGGTACATGAGTGCTCGACCCGACATCTGCTACAGTTCAATGTGAGGAAATGATGGTACTCTCCATACGACACCAGAGTTCCCATTCCTACAGGCTAGGAAGGTAAGTACTGCAGCGATCATCCGCCGAACGCGACCTCGTCTTGCTTGTTCAGGATAACTTTGGTTATGCCAAGCAATCCGCAAAGGCATCAAAAACTGGTAACCAGCACTTCGGTTTGGTACGACAGACTTTAGGACAAACAGACAGCTCTATATTAGATAGAGGCTGAATACGTATGTTCGCTCCATGTCGAATAGGCAATGCAAGCTTGGAAGGCATGGCTGAAGCACGACCTTACTGCACTAGACCAACCTCCACGGCAGGCTTCTAAATACGCATTGGAATGCTCCACTTTCCATACGAGCAGAAGCTGAAACGTTGGGGAGTATTCAGTGAGCGGTATGGCTAACTACGAGGCGGCAATTACGGCATATTTAATTGGACATAATCCAAACCATGTGTGTCGCAGTTTGCTCCAACTCAGCGAAAACACCAAACGTAGAGGCCACTCATTGAAATTGGCAAGATAGTACAGTCGTCTGGCGTGTCGTAGAAATCCCGTTTCCATTCGTGTGTCAACCGTGAAACGCTCACTCCGTATCGGTTGCTTCTGAACCACCTCTAGCCATATTTAATTGTTGGTTGGATAACGCACTCCGCCAAGTATACTTTGTTAATTGACACTCTATTCTACTTCCAGGAACTAGCTCGGATTAACGTTTTAGCCTATTCAAGCTATGGAAACACTCCGAGTGCAGGGTTACTTCCTTGATACGATGTCCCTTCTTTTAGCAGTAAAACGAGTAACTGCTTTCTCCATTATCCTTGTTCCATAAACCAACAGGCTACCCAACGGGGATTGTACAGCAATGAATCTTCACCCGTAAAATATCATTGCTCAGATCATCCATAGACACATGCCTGGTTGGCTTACATTAGCAGCAATGTGAGTTGTCATTTTTACGAAGTTGTTCTGTGATAGTCACCGAAAAACCCACGAGGATACCAATAGCTGCTCCAAAATATTGTGATTCCTTGCTAATTTGGTTCTCCAACATGAAATAGGAAATAACTCATTTCAAATCTGTTAGCGAAAATAAATTTGCTGTTATATTTTTTAATGGAAGCACTTACTGGAGGGAAATCGGTGTAAGCCGGTACCAAATGTGAATATGTGTAGTAACCACTGTGCTTTTCAATTTTGCAATTATTTTCCATCAGAAAATGGCATGAAATATCCGATCGAAAAATAACTAATTGTTTCCATGTTTCCGTAGCTATTGCCGTTAACGTAACGGTGCCAAGACTGACATTGTAGCCTGCTTTGACAGCAGCAAATGCAGTATGTTATTACCAGGACATATTTGAAAGAAATTTTGGACAATTTAATAAAAACGCAGCTGACTCACGTGAATCAATATCTACCCACATTTTGTTAAATTGCGCTCGATAAAAGTGGCACCTTGAAGCATAGCAATTTGAAATGCGAAAGCTAAAAATTGCCATGTGTTCAGGAGCTAGAACAAACAAATTAGCAACAGTTATGTTATTCTAGTAATAGCACATCAAGTACAATATAATGTGGATCGCTAACTGCGTGCAATACTGACTTACCACAGTCACGGAAGGGAACTTCGGGGCAGCCTACTCCAAGTAGAAAGAAAACTACAGAAAGTGAAATAATCAAGGACATGCTGAATGAATAGTGTACTTGTGCGGATCGCTTTAGTACCATTTATATAGTTGCCCCATCGGAAGAAGTTAATTTGTATGTAAAGGAAATGCAAACTTTCGAGTCGTTCATAAATGCATGAGTATACATCGTGTAACGAGATCAGATTTTCGGTTCTTTTGGCATCTTAGAAAGCAAATCGTATTCTGAATATTAACTGATCTCGCTGGTGCTGGTGTGGGATTAAAAGACCTTCCCAAATACACTCATGGTACACATTTGCATAAATCGTGTTAAATGGGATCTCGATCGCCTGATGTTCAAGTTGGTCTTCGATGAATTAATAAGCTTAATTAGGCGGAGTTAGCAAAACATGCTCTGCTTAATGTCAGATTCGGATTTGCATTTTTAACCATTATTAAAAGGTCATGGAATTTGTCGATATCTTAGTCGCACACAACCAAATACCATCGCAAAGGACAGTACAACAAATATTTGGCAAATTACTTGGTAGCAGCCTTTGCCGTTTTTCTATTTATGAGCAATTCAGATCAAGTCTGTGCCTGCTACCGGACTGCAAATTCTTACTTGACCAGAGATAAATGCCCCAAAACTTGCTCGGTGGCAGGCCAATGGTTTTTCTTGAATCACGTAAAGATTCTTGTCACTATAATCCGTTCTTGTCTATTTTTAGCTAGTTATTTATTAAAAATATCTAGTAAACATTAGATTCACGTCTTGTGTATATGTGAAAATCTGGATTTTTGTTGTCGGGTGGAAACATTCTTTTCAAATAACTAGTTTTACTCTGAACTTTGGAGGTGGAACTTGTCCGGCTCGGGTTTTGCTTGCAGCATTTGGTTGAATAGCGGACATTTATGCTTGAGCTGTCTTTGGTTTTGGAACTCGGATGCCAATTCTTTCCGTGGAATCTTTTCGTACACCTACCCGTAACTAGCTTGGTACATTGGTTTCTCTGTAAGCACTACTAAGCACTTATTCCCACAGCCTCAATAAATAAGCTATTCTTCATTCCAAATCCTAAGTACTGTTAAGCAACAGAAAGTTTGACGACTAGCTTTCATGAGAAGAATCACTGCTGAGTAATTCCAACTCACATTTCAGTGACAGTTATTTATGTGCAAAGAAACAGTGACAGCATTTGGAATATTACTGATATATGAAACACGTGTCATTTAGGCGACAAGATTGGTAACATCCCGAAAGGTAACAAATATCATTTACATACCATTTTATTCCTGATCAATTGTAGATTATTCTTATTTGTCTTAACATCATAAAATAAGACCATTTTGGCCTACTCCCTCCTCAAGACCCATCCATACTATGAGTAACTGTGCTGACGCTTTCTCCTGTCTCAACACATCCGTCCACGTCTTTTTGTAGTCCTCTGTGTCCGACTTCATTTGGCTTCTGATTTCCGCACGCGAGTATGCACACCGTCTCGGATTAGTACTTACTAGTCATACATAATAGTGACCCGATTGGCACACTCGAATGTAAAGCTGTTTTCTTCGTCTGTACTTTTGGTGAGCTAGTTCATTTTTCTCCATTTTACACTTGCATTGATTTGATTTTTGTCTAAGTTTACTGCACTCATCTTGTTTTCGTTTATCCCTGATATTCTATTTGCACATATAACTCCAAATTAGCAGCTGACTCATTGTATAGCGTACATTTGCTCACCTTGGTTGTTCCAACCTCAATGGAACGCAGCGCAGATAATTGGTTTGCCGTCTTCCACATCGAACTCGAAGATAAGGGCATTCAAAAGCACTAACGAAACTGCAGTCAGCTGGTCCCACGCATTCCTTCGTCGGCTGTAACTCTGGTTAGGAAAATTTACTTACCTATCAAAGTATGGAGCGGTGAAGTATAAGATCTTAAAGGAGTTACAGTCCGGCGCACTGGCCCCATTTGAACCGCTCAATGGTCTTAACCTGATAAATTGCACGCCGTTAACGTTGCTCCGCGAAATGGGCTGCGTTGCTGTTCCCTTATTGTTGAGTAATGCAGGAATAAAGGAGCTGTGGATTGCACGTATTCCAGGGCCTTTAATCGTAAGGCTGACCAAATTGCTAACTAAGCCCCTGGATGAGCCAGCTACTACAGCACGTGCTGCGTTCGAAAATATTATGCCTCAGACAAGCCTTAGTTACTGTAACGTTCTTGCAGGAATGGGAATCGAGTGTCGCTTTTTCTCCGAGTCGCCAAGCCGAAGTGATATATACGACTAGAAGATTGTGCAAATTCACGGTAGACTAGCAGCAGTGTAGGCTTCGAGATATGGTACGCCACGGTCCACCGTCGACCACGTTTCAGCTACTGTTCGCTGTTGATCGTCTGTGCATGTGCAAAACACGTCTCGTTCCACGCAAAAGCGCAATATCTCCTCTGCGCTTTCTGAGTTCGTTAGTACGAAACCCTGCAATGACTTGTGTCGGTATAACCGTCAATATGACGGAAAACCGAGGGTTGTCAGGCTCCTTGCTTTAGACACGACTCAGCCGTCGAAGGAAAACGAAATAGCCTGTATACGCGCAAGGCCATCGCATCCGTCAACAACAAGACAGCTCCCCGTTTGTGCGTTAATTATCGGCTATCTTCCATGACTATCCTCATCCACACGGGAGCGGAAGTGGGCATCGTCCATGCGAACACAAACGACAAACAATCAAAGCGCACTGCAAGTTGCGTGTGGTCAACGGCACGTAGTATAATCCAAGGAGATGGAACGAATGGCTTGCGTGCCAAAATGTTTATGATTTCTTAATTTTCGGATGTATTTTAAAGGTTTTCTGAAACTCATGATATTATTGTTCCTTCAAACGGCTAATTGGCAAAATAATTATAAATAGATAATAATAGATAGATAGGTAATAATAATAATAGATAGTTGTAAAATCTAAAGGTTTTATCAGCAAATTGAACAACAGAGTATATCTCAAAGTGTCTCACCCGGTCAAATGTGTGTGAACGACCGGTATGCATGCATGTGGCTACATGTGTACTTGCCAGTGTCGTCCCCCATGTAAACGCTTGATCAGGTGCGTATGGTGGAGTTGGAGTCAACCTACGGCACGCCACAAGGCAAGTTCACCGATCGATACATGCCATGTGTCAGGCTGGTTGGAACGGCGACAGGTGTGCAAAATCGAAACAGCAGTGCCTCATTACCCGGCTACTGAGATAGAATCGTGGTTTCGCTTCCGCAGGCGTAAGTGGTCTGAGCAAGGATTGTGCAATGCTTACTTAGTGTTATACCAGCTATTGACAAATAGGTTATTGGCAGCGTTCTTGTAGACACGAGTTACCTTCCAACAACGCAAACAAAGATGCATTCCTTATAATTAGACCTAGCAAATATGAAATGCGACGTTTTAGGAAAGGATTCTTGAAAAGCTATGATGCCTAAAGACTACTCGCTGCCGCATAGCCTATTCTCCCGTCGCAGTATAGATCGCCGTTGCAAAAAAACATCGGGTTACGCTGCCCAATTTGTTTCAGACGGGACCATATTCACTGATGTGGCAATATTCCATTAGCACGTATCTGTGAAGCAGCATTTCTAGCCCATTTCTAACCGTCGCGAATATTAAGAATCACGTATTGCGCATAGTGCTATGCTGACATGTGTTATTGACGCGTTATTGGATTGATCCCGGCTCGGCAATTCGTAGACTAAGACATCCCAATCCACGTTTCATGCGGTTCGCCGAGGTTGGGACTACAAGCCAGCTAGGACCTGCCGTGTGTGTGCGCAACAGTCAGTTGCTGACCTACGGATACCCCGGTCTTAGGACGATTGCCGCAGTTCACATCACTGCATTTGATTGACTAGTAACACCATTTGAAACGTATAAGATAATTTCTAGTTATTGTGTTGTCACTGAGAAGACAATACGAAATACACGCATTTAGCAGTGATCGTCTTCTCGTTGTGTTATTTAAACTATTGAAGGGAACTAACTGTTTACAAAAACATATAATTTAATTCTCGACGGGGCGAGTGACTGTGATGGCGTGGGGTCAGATACAGGTTGACATGAATGAGTTTCCTGAGACCTGTCACACATGCAATCGTAGTGTCTCACTGACGCAGACCGAACTTGGGAGTAGTATGTGAACCGATGGTGTGCATCCATTCACAAAGGACTTACACTGTGCGGCCAAATTAAGCAACACGTCATGCCCTAGTTACCTCGCTCGCACGTGTTCATCTGGTACCAGTACGCGGCCGCTATGTCACGTAAGGACAGGCACGCAGGGCTTGTTGCAAGTGTCATTTCAGTTGTGTACGTGGCCACTAGCTCTTTTCGCTACTTAGCCCCTGCTTCAGTCGAGCGGTAGATCAGGTGTCTGTCGCCACCGTGACAGTGCAATTCATCATTGCTGACCCCGCGCGTAACTTCGGTCTGGGTCTGCGGGGTGCAAGGCTTGCATGCATGACCTGCCGGACGATTGGATTAACCCGCCACACCTTCGATAGCTGCGTTGAGGTCGTAGACCTCAAAATGTCTCGCTTTGAGCATGTAGAATGTAGTTGTAAAAATCAGAACTTTAGTAGAGAACGCCTACGTTTTGTGCGATTTGGTAGGAAAACCATGTTTCAACGAACATGTAAGTTGACTACCCGATTGGAGAGGGACTTTCCATTAATTAAGTAGGCAACAAGCGACAAGTATTCGCATGTTCTGTGTGACAAATGCAAATCCGAATTTTCTATGGCTCACGGTGGCACATCAGATATCATAAACAATTTAAATCCGATGGTTATAAGGTAGCAGTGTATGCGGGTGCATCTACCCAGAATTAATTATTTACGATCAGTGGCGTTTGGAAACAGAGAAGCCAAGTTAGCAGCCTCAGAAGGTACCTCTCTTATCACGCTGTATTTGATAAGCACGCTTTCCACTCCATGAATCACATCAGGAAGTTGGTAACGAAATTGTTAGAGACGAAGTTAGCTTGCGTCAGAACAAAATCTGAGGCGATAATAATAATAATGGTACCAATAATACTAAATAATATCCTGTTCCAATTGGCCAGAGATAAACTTCAGGAAGAACTGAAGAAATTAAACTTCGTGTCAATATTCACAGACGCTTCAAGTCACAAGGAACTATAGGCGTTCGCAATCCTTGTGAGATATTCTGTGCGGTCATCGTGTCTTGTCTGGTTATTAGACCTGCAGTCAAGTACTGGTGCCATGTATAAATTTATAAAAATATGTTTGAACAAAATAATGTGATCAGAAGGTTGTGAGACTTTATGCTGTAAATAACAGAAATTTCGGTGGCGTTCAGAGAAGAGAACCAAACAATGCATTGGTGAGACTGAATTCTTCGATTGGAGAAACACTTGTGGGAAGTGGTTTTGGTGGCGCCTGGGATCCTAGTCGGTAATTAATTGCATGTAAGAGACGTGTCAAATATGGGACAGTATAGACGTTGAAGCCGACTGAAACCAACGTGGATTGCACAGGCTACAGAAATAGGAAGCGAATCAGCCAGAGCGAGAAGCGGTGCAACACGATACTCACTGAAAGAATTTTTGTCAACGGAATTGCCGTCAGTAAAACAAGTGGACGTTTTCCAGGTTAAAACAACGGCAAGATCCAGTGTTGCAAAATACCGAAAGGACGTGTTTTCCGGTACACTACACACAAGTTGCGTGGCTCCCATTGTCCACAACGGATTGTAAACGGCAGCAGACTTTCGTCTTATTGATATTGAAACAGTTGTGGCGAAAACCTACTCCGACTTTTCCCTTCACTGCTCGTGTTGAAGAACTAAAGGGATACTGTGACTCTCCGTTTGTGGAATACCCACGCCTTCTAGGATACGGGAAAACTAAATGGCTTTCACTTATGCCAGCAGTGAATATTGTCCAGAAAATATTTTAGCGTTGATATCCTATTATTGTCTCTACAGAAGTGTCCTAGATTTCATAATATTTCTGTGAAACTCCCTGCCCTGAGATATAGCTATACTTTACCTACTAGATCTAACATTTTCCACGCTACTGTACTATTGAAGAACAAAATATTTCAGCATTAGCAAGTAAAGTCAAAGTAAGCTTTATCACCCGTATGGTTGCATTTTCAGCATGTTTGCACCAACAACGCGAATTATTAGACAAAAATGCCTCACTGAGAAATAAAAATCAAACGCGTTAAGCTACAATGGGCATCTGCATTCGAGAAGGTGTCGAGTAATAGGTGTGAGATAAATGCTAGTATATAATTTCGATACAACCAGGTACGAGAATATAGAAAGTTAAATTTTGTCCCCTCTTGTCATTCGCTGGCATAACACTAAGCAACAATTGCATAATCCATGCTCAGGCCACTTGCGTCTGCGAAAGCGCAACCACGATTCTATCTCAGTAGCCGGGTAATGAGGCACTGCTGTTTCGATTTTGCACACCTGTCGCCGTTCCAACCAGCCTCACACATGGCATGTATCAGGCAGTGATCATGCTTTGTGGCGTGCCGTAGATTGACTCCAACTCTACCATGCGCGCATGATCCAACGTTTACATGGGGGACGACACTGGCAACTACACATGTAGCCACATGCATGCATACCGTCGTTCACGCCTATTTGACCGGGTGAGACTTTTTGAGGTAGACCAACAGCTACCATTGGACAGTTGGTAATTTAATGCGCTCTACCTCACACCCGAAGGAGGAACCCTTTGACCCGCATTAACAGAGCAGATGGACCAGAGTTTTGGGCTTATCATATTTTCAAGGCCCAATACTTGGACATGGCAGAACGACAAATGAGGTTGGCGGTCTGGGAGCACCTACCGGCATGGGTTAAATAAATAAATAAATATTATATTCCTCGATGGTACGAGACGCTGTCAATCTTTGATATCTGATTAATGTGTACATCAGGTTCGCACAAGACAAGTTATTGTTCACGCTGTATACAGTGCATTCAAAACGGATTTTAAAGTAATTGAGAGCTTTAAAGTACTAGGGAAATTGAGGAGCTGGGAACAATAACAAATACGAATTTAAACAAATGTCCATGCAAGGTAATACGATAATCCGTAGGACGATCCCCAGGGGACCGGTTTCCATGCAGTGTATTCCCTCGAAGGTTGTTGCCCGGAATTTCACCCACCACCTGCTGTGTGCTAGTGTGGCAAATTAGCATTTTAATCATCAACTTGTTCGTTTAGTTCTGCTTTTGTGCATAAATTATGGGTGATGAAGCCTCAACTCAGCCCGTCCTGCAGATCATACAATTATGGCACATTTTGTATGCCAGTCAGTCGGTTGCAATGTGACTTGCATGGGTATAGTCTTTCATAGTTAGGAAGCTTCAATCCATCACCTCAGGAGATCAGCCTATTCGTGGCCAATAATGAAATAAAGGATAATGTGAAATAAGCAACATTGAATACAATAAATGTGCTATCTGATACGGCTTTCATCCCAACAGTCCACAAGCTACATATGCTATCGTTGCTGTCAAAGATAAGCAGAGTACCTGGTTATCAACAGCGCCAAATGGATCGACAAATTAGATCATCCAATTGTGCAGCATAACAGCCGAAGACAGAGAACTGCACGAGTTGTCCATAGGCGAAAGTGTATTAAAGCGAATTATTGTAGGGATTATTAATAGCAGGTATTCGTGGAACAAACAATCCGATATCGCCAATCACTGAAATCCAGTATGTATTGCTAAACTATTAACTCCAGAAAAGAATGGGAAACGCTTTGCGTTACAGAACATATCAGAAAAATGTAACGAATTATTCAATTTGCGAGGGGATTACGAAGATAGTTCCTGGCCACATACCAGTGAATAATTTGGCTCACGGTGGTAGATCAGAAGACAGTTAGTGGGAATTAAGGTTGAATAGAGGAAAACTGCGTAAGAGGTTGGGTTAAAGGATAGTATGTGAGGTGGTTGCAAAACCTCAAACTAGATGATCAAATTTGTGCTGGTACACTAGTTGAAATTGTTTACAATCGATGTTCTCCCATATCATACATAATCTGGCCCTTCTACTTACAGCTTTTCAACATGCCGTTTAATTCTTACAATGCAGTTCATTCTCAGTTGAGAGATAACTATCAGTTAGTTCCCTTTAGTAACTTGAAAAGCGCAGTAAGAAGACGAAGACTGGCAAATGCACGACTTGGTTTTGTAAAACCACCGTTGATCGCACAAAAAGGATTGCGTTGGCTCGTCTAGAGAATCACTGATGAACAACCAAGAGGAAGTGGCAGTTACTCGTGACGCCGGTAAGTATGTTCTGAATATGTCGGATTGGAATCTTAATGCCCTACAATTGGAAGCATTATCATTTGGCATAGACTACAAAGTTCCTGCTTGACGGTTAAATGCGCTTCTTATTGAATTGCAGCTTGAAAACTTCCTTGATCAGGTGAAAGATCTACAACCAGTCAGTGCTGATAAGCTCATATGGTTTAGAATCAAGCTGATTGATATTGCTTATGAGGTTAAACATGTGTCAGTAAAAGAAAAGTGTGCGCTTACAAAACGGCATTTACAAGCTTTGCGCAACCTAGGTGCCGAGGATGTGCTTGTAACAAAGCCAGATAAACCTTCTGGTGTAGTACTCATGAATAAGGATGAATACATAAAGATGACAGTCATACTCGAGGACACAAGTGAATTCAAACGACGTGAGTGGGCAAAGGATGTGGCTGTGTTAGAGTCTCGCACAACTCGTCACTTAGATGTGCTTCATCTGCATCGTGTGATCGACAGTGATTCGTGTGACAGTTTAAAGCCGAATGGCTCCACTACTCCTCAGCTATACGGGCTACCGAAAGTACATAAGAGTGGGGTGCCACTCAGACCGATTCTATCAATTGTACGCGCGCCTCAACATAAACTGGTTCCCTGGCTTTTGAAATCGCTTTCTCCGCTGCGAGAGTGCGCCAATCTATACAGCCTCAAAGATTCTTTCGAGCTTATCGACGACCTCGACATACTTAATTTACCCGACAAGTTCATGTGCTCTTTAGATGTGGAATCGCTGTTTACCAGTGTACCCCTGCACCAAACAGTTGATTACATTTGTGAACCAACAGAAAGTTCGCGGTGTCCCCTACCGATGCCAGTTGAGCTATTAAGAGACTCTTTGTTATTGTGTACGGAGAACGTCAACTTTCACTTCAGAACGACACCATACTGTCAGGTTTATGGAGTAGTGATGTGCAGTCCATTAGGCCCAGTACTCGCTGATTTCTTTACGTTAGTGGTAGAGCGAGGTACGTCTGGAGAAATCTCTCGACTCCCATTCTACAAACGCTACGTGGATGATATTTTGGCAATTTGTTCATCGGAACAACAGGCGGAGCAGTCGGTAACGTAATGAAATTCTGCGCATTATAACTTGCGTGTCACCTGTGAGGTAGAGAAGGAAAATTGTCTTCCGTACTTAGATATCCTTATCAGCCGCAGAGAAAACGGGCAGATTAAGAGGTCTGTCTACAGGAAACAATGTGTTCCGGGCAGTATCTGCATTTCACTAGCTTCATACCAATGCGATACAAGCGGACACTCGTGAGAACCCTGATTAGCCGTGCTAGATGAATCTGCTCTGCTGATTGCCTGGCTGAGGAACTGCAGTTGCTTACCAACATGCTCATCGAAAACGGCTACCCCCGAGGGTTCGTCGAGAAACACATTGAAGTGTACCAAGGGACCTATTGCACACGGTACCCAAGAAGTCTGCAATCATTGAGCTGCCATTCGAAGGTGACATCTCCTTGCTGAGGACCACAAGACATCTCTTCTGTATCATGCAGACAACTTACTATGCCGCAAAGGTAGTTGTCATTAACAAACCCCAAAAACTGCCACTTCATTCTGTCAAGGAGGCTCAGTATATCGGGGTCAGATCGCATTGCATTTACCAATTCATTTGTGACTGTGGCGCCAATTACATAGGCAGGACCGATAGAACATTGGGTTTCCGAATGAAGGAGCATGTACCACAGTGGGTTCAACGTTCGACCGCGCAGGAAACTGGCCAGAGTCAAACTGCATGTCTGCGTAAGCCACCATCCTCTTCGATCGGCCGACACGCATTGAGCACAGGTCACGGAGTAGAGATCACTTCGGCGTTCACAATCCTAGTACAACACACCAATTCTCGCCTCCTTTTCGCAGAGGCGATTGCAATTAACCGGATTAAGCCGATGCTTTTGTGTTCAGAAACATTATTGGTCAGCACTAGACTGCCCTGGGGATAGAGATGCTAACCCTGTCTCACTTATCGTGTGTTGGTCTGTTTGTCTGTTTGCATGTATGTTTGGTCGCACCCGTCACTGAATAAATATTATTGCTAGTTATTGTTAAAGGCACTGATGAGACAATACGAAATGCGTGCATTTGCCAGTCTTCGTTTTCTTACTGCGCTTTTCAGATAACTATCAAATTTGTGAACAGACAAATATGTCCAATGAATCTAATCTCCTTTAGCAGCTTATTCCATATGTAGTCATATCTGAAGATAGAAAATTCTCCTCAGGCTGGTCATAAATTTATGCTAAGAGACTGTACACTCATTGTTTCGTAGTTCATAGTTGGTGTTTTCCAGAAAGTGCAATTGATAAGTTCCAACATATGCTTTCCGCCACGCGAGTTTGTCAAGAAAGCACAGATTTCAATGCATTCTTTGTAATGACTGAAATTCAAGATTCAACTCCCTGCACCTCTCACTATATATATATATATATATATATGCACTATATGAAAGAACGGTTGAATAATCAAACATACGCTTCGTGAAGACGAATTGAACATTTTCCATGATTCGCAAATCACACTTCTACAGATTGCTGGACGCAATACAGTAATATTCAAGCAAAGGACTGATACTGATTTTGAAACCAATTAGTCTGGTTTCTTTCAAGGTTAGCAGATGGCATATGAGCCCGACCGATGGCTTAGCCTCTTTCACGATATCATTTGTGTGTTCGATAAAGTCTGAATACTAGAGTCCCTCAAACCTAAGTCATAGACAGATTGGCTGATTGGAATGCCTTCGTCATAAAGACTGAACAGTTCTGTTTCCACCTGTCATCCAGACACCAAAATACTACACTTCGATGTTGCAAACGTCATCTGCCACGTGTCAGCCCAACCCTCAATGTCGTTCCAGTCGCTTTGAATATGGTTAAGCTCAGCGGAATGCCTAGAATTTGAGAAAGTGTAAACAACCTTTAGACCATCAACAAACCAACAAGACATTCTAAATTGTATAACAGAAACAAGGTAAATTACGTAAATAGGAAGAGTAACGGACCTAAAACACTGCCCTATACAATTCCACTGGTGACCAGACGAGGTGAAGGGATGTTAACACATATATCCACAAGTTGCCAACGTCCTACTAGGTATGGTTGGATCTAAGAGTGAAGCGGATTTGTCCCACCGTACATACTTAATTTATATAGCAGCCATTTGTGGGACTCAGCCAAACGATTTTGCATGGCAAGTAAGATGACAATGCAATGAAGACCTGAATCAATTGCTTCAGTTAGATGATTAAGTCAACTTGGCAGATTACACACGAGCGGGACTATAAACGCATGCTGTGAAAGTGGGAGAATTTGGCACGATAATAGGAACGAAACCAAATGTACCTTAACAATTCCTTCTAGCATGCATGAGAGAATGGCAGTGTGGCTAATGAGGCAGTATTTCCGGATGTCTGTTTTCTCCCAGACTTATGACTCGGTATGACCGTAGACGTCTTCCAATGTTCGGGATTTTGACCAGACTGGAGAGACAAAGAGAAGATATTCAATAAGAGTAGAGGGATATCATCTACACCGTGTTTGACTAAAGCAGAAGAGATCCCATCTGGGTCGGATCAGTCGGATGGTCGTAGACAGGCAACCATGCGTTTTATCCTAGCAACAATAAGGTCGATCGCTGAGACTTATTCGGAGAAGTTAATCGAGGTTGACGCTTCCAGCGATTCTTTTTCAAGGTTAAATGATTCTGTTAAGTATGAGCTAAATAATTATGCTAAAGCAATTGGGGGATCAGTGCATTCACAATCAGGCATGAGGATGTGGGGGGGGAGGTCAGTTTTGCCAACTCTCTTTTTTCTCAATAGTGCAGTCAAATATTGACTTGTATTAGTACTGTTTACAGATCGTTGTTCTTCCTGCATGAGATGGTTTTGGTGTTTTAAGTCCGCCTCATTTATTAGGCGTTGGAGTCTCAGTAATGCGTTGAATTCCCCAGTTCGTTTGTATGTTGGAGTTAGCACTCGTGTCTTCCGCTTACCCTTTGTGTTGAAAACTTACTTAGAATCGACACTTGACTTGTCATCCGTGGTAAGCATGCTTAAGAACATAGTGACATTGTCATGGAAGATGTCAAAGGCTCCCTGAATATCAAACCAAATGGCAAGAGTATCCAAGCAGAAACGAAGTAGGACATAAAAGTGGAAGTGCGAATTCAGAGACAAGGAGGTTTTGCGAGTAGTAAATTATGCAACCACCTACTCTACGTTACTTTCGATCACCTCTAATAGGTTTGTAACCTTCCATGGAAGGCAGTAGGCTGGACGTAGAATTACGAGACTAGGTTTCAGTGAGTGAAATCATCTCCGGTTTATTCAAACAAGGGAACAATGGAACAGTGGTGTATTACGAGTAAATAAAGCAATGCTTACCAAGTCCCGTGGGATGGCAATCATTGCTAAAAGTAAATTGCAAGATAAAGTGAAAAGCGCTTTGTTGGACTCACCATAGACTACGGTAGACTGGCGGAGATTTTCGCGTATTAAACGTATAATTCCGTAAATCCATTGGTTGGGAGTTTGGTAAAACACCGTGTGTTTGCATTTTGTAGTATCTGGCTAATAAGTCATAAAACGAAATGCAAATGAGTCAACACACCGTCAACGCGTTTATTAAATATCCCCAGACTGGGAGCAGAGACGACATAATTAGGAAGGGCATTCCAATGTTGGCACACACGGAGGGAAAAGAAGTTGCTATGGCATTCAAGCCGGCTAAACAGTATTTTCATTTGCAGAGGATGACCAATTAGATTACTATTTTGGTGCAATTTCTGCAGCGGACGGTGAATGTGGTTTGGGTTCTTCAGAATCTGGTAAGCCATTGTGAGATCCACCTACGAATCCCGATATGGACGGCTGTATATTCTTAGGGATTTCAGTCTAAACTGATAGGGCAAATGAAAGAGGCCCCTGAAGTACTTGGTTGCTGTTCGTTGATGAGTCTCGAGAGTAAAGAGATCTGGTTTCTGCCACGAGTGCCCCGACTGGATAGCATATTCCACGTGCAGTAACATGTAGTCGTTAAGCATTTGGGGGAGAGATTAAAAGTTCAACCTGACCGAAAGATCTGTGAATCAGGCCGATGTGTTGATTGCCGGTTCTCGTCGCCTTCTCCGCTTGTTTTGCACACCTGAGATCTTCCTGTACCCGTACACTCAGGTCAAGCTCCTGAGAGGCATTCTACAAGGTGTGGTCTCCAATCTTGTAAGCGCTCACCGGCTGCTGAAGCAGATGTATCTCCTTGCACTTAGCTATGTTCAACTGAAGCAGGTTCCTCGTTGACCATTCATAAATGTAGTCTAGGTCATGTTGGAATAGATCGTGATCCTCATTTCTATTAATCACCTGCCATACCTTGACATCATCGACGGAAAGCAGGAAATTTGAAGAGATAACTCTTGCCGAGTCGTTGCTAAACATCAGAAATAAACGCGGTCCAAGCACGGAGCATTGTGAGACACTATATTCCACCTCAATCGGGTTAGAGAGTGATCTCCTAACGCGTACTTGAAGCTACCGTTGATGAAGAAAGTTGCCAATCCAACCAAGCACAGGATCTCTGATTCCGTAGCTCTGTAGCCGGTGAAGTAGGATGCGGTGATCCAGGTGGTCGAAAATTTTAGAGTAGTCCATTTGGATGATGTCAACTCCGACCCCATCATCAACCACTTCCTTCCAACTAGCTCATGCAATCAGTAGGTTGGTGGTGCATGACCGGCGTTGTCGGAAGCCATGCTGCTCCAGTGACAAGATGTCGCATTTTCCAGGTAGTCCATCAAAGCCTCAGCGATGACCGCTTCCATCACCTCCGCGAGAACAGGGAGCAGAATCACTAAGCGATAATTTACGGGATCTTGACGGCTACCGTCTTTAAAAATTGGGGTGATAAAGCCACGCTTCCACAAAGTGGGGACTTACTGTTCATCAAAGCACATTTGGAAGAACTGTGAAAATGGTTCAGATAGCTTTGTGGCCGCACACTTCATTGCTTTCGGGCGGATATTGTAGGCTCTCGGAAAGTTATGACAGCGCAGTGAGAGTAACTTCCTTAGGAAAAATGATGGGTTGAATATTATATTCGTAAACAATGGAGTCGGTAATGTGCATGAGAATATGGGATAGGTAGAGGCTACCGGTTCGAAAATTGGGGCGTATGGCAGGCGCCGTGTATTAGCTGCATTTCCGGCACGTTGTACTCTACCGGCTGTCGTGAAAAGTGGATGGATGCCATGCTTCACATTACGAAGTTTGTTGACATGCCCATAATGCAGTTTGTTTGCCAGGAATATGTTTGGCTAAGCTTTGTTGATAAGTTAATTTGTCCTCACTACCAATTGCTGTGCAATGAATGCGATGGATGAAAAAATTGCCCCAAGTCTCTGTCGGGGTTCAGTTTGTAGGCACGCGTTCAATAGTTCTATAGTGTATGGTGGGATAAAAGGCAATAACTTTATAAGACCCACAGGGTGGCAAATGGAAGAAAACAAATTTTCAGGTGTGACACAAAAATATCAGTAAGTTAGACACTGCAGTTTGTCATACCGTTCTATAATGTGTATCATGTAAGTGCAAGTCCTATAGTCTTTCGAATGTCTAGATGTTTGGTACGTTCACCACATGCGATGGCAGTGCGTTCCAGTGCGGACAGACACTAAGAGAGGAAAAATATCTTTCTACAATCTAAACGGGAATATTGAGTCACAAGTTTTAGTGCATGGCCTCGGCATCGTTTGTCGGCAGATAATGTTAACAGCGACTTACATGGATGGTCCTCTTCTCTTAGTATCCGGTAAGTGAGGATCAGATCATCGCGAAGTCGTCGGTATTCTAAGGAGTACAGACCGATCGAACGAAGGCGCAGTTCATAACTAAGGCCCGATAGACCACGTGTTGTCTTAGTGGCTCTTCTTTGTGGTTGCTCCAGGAGACGAATGTCCCGTTTTAACCACGGACGCCATGCCTGCACCGCATACTCGAGGTGGGGACGAATGTAGGCATTAATCAATATTGGCACGAGTTGCCGCTCGAAGGTACCGAGCGCTCGCCTCAAAAGCCTCAAGTTTAAGTTCGCTATGTTAGCCGCCTTTGAACATTGGAGGGAATTACCCAGACCTTCTTGCGCGATGACCCCAAAGTCTCTTTCGTTGCTCACCTGTTTTATAACGCGCTGCCGCAGGTGATATGTGTTGCTGCAGTTACTGCGCAGCGACAACAGGTGACACTTTTCGGGATTCAGGGGTAGTTGGTTGTTTACTGCCCATTCGTGAATCCGGTTCAGGTCATCCTGCAGATAGACAGGGTCAGATGTTGACTGAATAGCTCGCCACTTCTTAGCATCGTCGGCGAATATTTGCATAGGTGATTGAATGTTGGCAGGGAGGTCGTTGATATAGACTAAAAAGAGTAACGGGCCGAGAACTGATCCTTGCGGTACGCCGCTAGTGACGCATAGGCTATCGGAGTGGGTGTTGGCGATCATTACCTCGATTCTTCTGTCGTATAAGTAACTTTCCAACCATGTGAGCAAGGATCCGTGGATACCATAGGCCGCAAGCTTTCGGAGAAGTGCTGGGTGATTGACTCTGTCGAATGCCTTAGAAAAGTCTAAGTAAATCACATCTACGGGAACTCCCTCGTCAGCAGCCCTGGTCCATGAGTCCCGAGCAAGTAGTAGATAGGTGAGGCAAGATCGTCTGCGTCTGAATCGATGTTGGAGGTTGGAGATGATTTGTAGACTTTCAAAATATCTCACCATTTCATCAGCGATTATAGACTCCATCACTTTTGATAGAACAGGAAGGAGAGTAATAGGTCGGTAGTTGGCAGGGTCTGACCGCTTACCTCCCTTGTATATCGGAGTGATAAGTCCACGTTTCCATTCAGACGGAAGTGTATGAGAATCAAATAGAAACTGGAAAAAGGTTGCAAGGTGGACTGCCATGATGGGTGCAAGGGTTTTAAGTACTTTCGGACAGATCTTGTCAATTCCCGGCGCACTATTTCCCCTGAGCGACTGTAATTTCTTTGCCACAGACGTAGGGCTAAAGTTGACCGTGGATAAGCCGATGACATTTGCTGGGATGTAGCAAGGCGATGGTTCCATGGTGTGTCTAGTCACTGAGACAAACTGCATGAGCAATGCGTCCGCGGTCTCCTCTTCAGTAACCGTTAGGCCATTGACCGTCTCTAGTGGTGGTATTCCCGTCTTAACCTTCCTTTTGTCATTCACATACCGGTAGAGCAGTTTGTGATTGCTAGTAAATTTGCGTACCATCGTTTCCTGCCATTCGTGCTTGTCAGCCTTAAGGAGTGAAGTGCAGTAGTTTCTGACTATTTTGTAATGATTCCACGTTATATCACTTGGACCTAGCAAATGACCCCTCCAAACCTCGTCTCGCCTATTCAACCACTTACGGGTTCTACTCCGGATCCAGTTGTTGCTCCGTCGCGAAACTCGTAATGGTACGTCTTTTGAAGCTGATTGTAGGACCCAGTTTATCTTGCCTTTCGACACTTGCCAGGCGTCATTCGCCGAAGTGTGCATCTGGAGGTCCCAGTCAACGGTTGTCGCTATAGTGTGAAGCTTGGAATAGTTGGTGATGAATCGTCGGGTTTCTGGTTCTTTGTCAACCATACTAGCATAACACACATAATCCAACGTTAGAACTGAATGATCGCTACAACCTAGCGGGGGGTTGTATGAAACCGACTCAACCATTAACTCCTCATTAGTCAGGATTAAATCAAGTATTGAAGGCTTGTTTGAACCGCGGTGTCTGGTTGGTTGATCCACATGGTTATACAAAACTGCCATAGTCAAGAACTCAAGGAGTTTTGATTTGAAGCATGGCCCACTTGGGAACACAGATGCTATTGACGGTACATTGAAGTCACCCATTATTAGGTAGAGTAATTTTTCGACATAGCATATTGGAGAGCATTTAACAGAATATCATCGCTGTCGGCGGAGGAGTTCGGCGGCCTGTAGACAACTGCTCTGAGGCAAGCATCATGTGTCTTCTTCTGAGGACAACCATCGGGACCTGATAGCTGTAGCCGGCAAAATAAGGCGTCGGGGATAATAAGGGAATGCTCAGTGAGAGCGTCACATTTCAGGTGATCTCGGTAGTAGATAACAACGCCACCACCGCGAGATGGACGATCATTTCGAATGACTAACATTTCACTAAGTTCAATTTCTGGATCCAAAATCTCGTTTGAGAGCCAGGTTTCAGTTAATGCTATGATGTCCCAAGTTGCTGCTTCATGCCGATGGGGCAATTCCGGCAACTTGGAGTAAAGCCCTTGGGCGTTTGTGTAGCAGCATTGCATTTGTTGCCGCATTAGGAGGTGGGTTCGCTGTGTTTGACCGGCACAAACAGTGCCGGTCTGCCCACGTTTTTTGACACGAGTGTTTGCACGCTTGGCTGGTCTATGGTCGGAAAAGCCAGGTCTGACTCAACTGTACCAGTGGTCTGTACTGCTTGCAGGAATTTGTGAATCAACAGCGGTTGAGTCTGGTCCGTTAATCCTTTATCCTTGTTCGCTTAGGAATTTGTATTGGTGTCATTATTTCCGGGCATACGATGTCTGCTTTTGTCATTGTATGTGCATCATTTCACAAGCGTACAGTTTGCCTAAATAATCGTCGGTACGCGCTTTAAAACTGTTTATAGGATCAGGCTCTGTTAATCCTTCTGGTAGTGGATTCCAGAAGTTTACGCTTTTTGGTTCGATACAAAGCTGATGTGATAATTTGTTCATGCAGGGGACACTGATTTCGTAACGGTGTCCTCGGATGTTACAGGGCGAAATATTGGCCGCTGTATGGGGAAGTGATTCAAGTATAATACTCGATGGGTCATAAAATGGTCAATTCTTAATCGGGGGTAGGACAGTGTGTAGAGTCCGAGCATTTCACGACGTTTTTCATACGGAAGCTTTCGTAGACTCGGTATGATTCTAGTTGTGATACGCTGGATTTTCTCCAGCTTCTCAGTTTCCCATTGTTTTATCGGATGGTAAGCTGGGGCACCGTGTTTAAGGATTGATCTAATGAGCAAGGTGAATAGACGAGGGACGGTTTCTTCGGACCATGTGGAGAAAATGCGTCGTAATGCCCAGAACATACGAAGTCCCGCACGGTACAATTTCTCTGTATTTTCTAGTGATCTCATATCATGTCGCGAGGGAACTCCTAAGTCTCTGACAGATGTGTTGGGGTGGAGCAACTGGCTGTCCAAGGTGTATGACCGAGTTGCTTAACGTCTGGTGATACTGATGAACTCCGAATTGCTTGCGTTAAGAGGGAGTTGCATTTCAGTGGACGACGTTGACTGTCGCTCCAAATCATGTTGGGGACGAGCGCCGTCGTCCTGGTTCACAATGATCCTCCAGATTTTCAGATCATCTGCAAGTACGGCACATGGTGACTGGAACCGCTGCGAAAGATCCATGATATGATAGGCAGGAGCTGACTGTGAATGGAAGATGGTCTTTCAGATGTCGCAGCAAAAAGTCTCCAGTCGGATGTGATAACTCGATCGTGATAACTCAGGGTTAAGCAGTAACCCATGACATGTTTGGTAAATGATTGTTGAACGTTTTCTACAGCTATGCAGTTTTTCCTTCTTAATTGGCTGCGAATGATGGGGCAATACTCCAGGGTGTGCCTCACTATGAGCATGAACAGTTCAAGTCAATTTTCAAGTAAGGAGAACGTCCCAGTAATCTAGTCTGATAGTTGTCTGAATTTTTCGATTTGGTACAGCATATGTTCAGAGAAATTGGAAGATGTTTGAATATTGTTAATTATGGACTTTAGCCGGTGGGCAGAACAGAAAGCGCACGTGTGGTATGGACACGTTTACTTATACCTTCCTACATTGCAGTGGCTAAAAATGCGGGAACGAAAATCTAATGAAAAATGGAAGGTAAGCCAAGGTCATTTACAACCAATCGCGTGATCCCCTGTGTTCACGGATCAGTCCTCAACTGCATATCTGACACCGCTCTCTTCCCTGGTAAAGACTGCCGGCTACGGGTTGATACTGATCAACTGGCTGAGGCATGCGCTTTGACCGCCTTAATTGTGGTTGTTCTGTATCCGGTTGCCGTTCCTGGTTAGGTGAGTCAGATTCTCCGTCCGTTTTTGTGTCTGTAGTGGTCCATTTTTGACCCCATTGAACGTGGCCGGATATGGTCAAAATGGCGGCGCACCACACGGCCATCCTCTAGCTGTAGCTCCAGTTTGTTACTCGTTGAAGACATGAATGTAACAGGTTCCCAGATTGTTTCATGAGGCAGTCTTGTGTATACCGGACCAAAATCATTGAGACATGTTTCTTTGGCACCTTGCCATCTCCACACATTTTCTTCTGTTTTCCGCCATTCTCCTTCTAGGGTTTGGGAAGAGTAGGTGTAGTCTGCTTCGTAGTGGCCAGCCAAACATTAAATCCCCGGGTGACCTCTCTGTCGATTCAGTCGGTGTCGTGCGGTATGAGAACAGGAGACAATCCAACTTAGTTTGTAGGGTTTCATGAGTCTACTTGAAGAGACCAGGTTTAACCACGTTTGGACTGCATGTCCTGCCATTCCATTTGACGCGAGGTGGTACGGCGCAGACTTGAGGTGCTATATTCCCTTGGTCGCCTTTGCGCACCAACTGCTGTCTACTACGTAGATATGAAGGCAGCCAAGAGAACATCGGTTCTTCAATGCCTATAGCCTTCACTTTGTTTAGTAACCTTCTGTGAGGCAATCTACCAAAGGCTATTTGCCTATCCAGGAACGGGATTATGACACTGTTTCCGTTGTCAATGGCAGTCTTTGTGTAACTTAAAAAGTCAGTCTGGTATGTTGCGCAGGATCGACCTTGCATTAAGATGTGTTGTGAATTGCTGATGACGTTAGCGTTATTCAAAAATATAAATAGTTCATCTTTCACTATCCTTTCCATTATTCTGGATAGGATGGTTGTGTGATTGATGGGACGAAGGTATTTAACCTCGTGGGCAGCGCCATAGTTATGTCGCAGGGTAACGACGGAAGTTTTCCATTGAATAGGGTATGCTCCGTTGTTAAAAGAGAGTGTAAAGATGTTGAGCAAAAGCAGAAGGAAGTCACTACCACTGCTTTTTATTAAACAAGGAGGGATCCCACCAGGGCGTGCGCATGTTGAGGAGCATAAGCGAGAGACTTGACCAGTGATTTTCACTGTAGTGAATTCCACTTTGTATAGACCATCAATGTTGTGCGGCATGATAAGTGTTGGTGTGTCTAATGATTCACTGAGTATTGATTCGGCAAAATAAGCACTGAAAGCTTTGCAGATATCATCTGGTGCGTCGTAGTATGTTCCATCAGGCGTGGCGACAAATGCTTAACAAAATGACAAGTAAAATCCTGATACTTACCAGTAATATAAGGTAAGTGGCCTCTCCAATTGCAAAATGCTATGAATATAGCGCCTAGTGAGAGGACCTCATCACCTCGCAGGCTAACCACTGTTAGTGACAGTGGAAGATAGGTGGTGCTATATCCCAGTTACTTTGCAACTTATATAGCCCATCCGACGTCCCCCGTGGCTCAGTGGCCAAAGCTGCTGGCCAGTTGACATTTGCCTCTAACGGTTATGGGTTCGACCCTACTTAGAGGACCTAGGGAATGCGCGCCACTGCCGAGCCCCAATAGTGTGAAACGCGTCTGGCGCTTTTCCGTACTACGCTCTGCTATGTAGCTTGGAAACTACTGGGATAAAACCCCTAACAAAACTTTAAAAAATGGCAACTAAATCTTTCGTTCTTGATAAACCTTGCTATTTGCCAGTAATAAAAAATGGAAATTGTCGCTGCACTGCGAGCAGAATTCAGCAGTTAACTTGATTTTCTGCCGAATCATATGAAGCTTACGTGCTGCCTTCAACGTCTTGCGATCGGATTTATCTTTAGTTTGGTAAGCACATTTTAGTGGTACTGCTGAATCGATGCTGAAGCCAAGTATACTATAAAACAGGTCCGTCGCATTTTGAGGACATGAAGAGAGAAAGAATTTATCCCAATTCATCGAACGAATTAGGTCTTTGAGGGAGTTCCCGTTGACAGAACTGAACAGATGTTAATGCATTGTGTTCTGTACATCGGCCATGCGTAGTCGTAGGCGGCATTTGATCACGCTGTGATCGCACCCTGGAAATTCATCAAGAACATTAACACTGATTGTAGATATGCCCAGTGAACAAATGAGATGGAGAGTACCTTCACCTCTGGTAGGTTGGGAGACGTGTTGCTTCCAGACATTCATCTGAATACAGACGATAAGATTTTGGCATTTCAAAGGAGCGGTTTCCGTGTGGCATGAAATCGAAGGCAGATTGGAATCATCTCCTCTAGCAGCGCATTCAAATGCAAACGTCAAACGTTCTAGTTCTTCTTGGCTGCAATTTGACGCGCTATATATACATCGCATAAGCAGCTGCTTCTGGTTAACAGATATCGTAAGCCAGAGGGATTCCTGAACATTGTTTTGCACTGGGTTCTCCAAGGGTGCTGTTGCGAGGGATATTTTCAGCTGACTTACACAGCCACCACCTCGACCACTAGGCCGATTTCTCATAAATTTGTTATATCCGAAAATAGTTAACTGATTTTCAGACATGCCATCATGGCACCAATATGATGTCAGGATTAATCACCAAAAGAAACAACTGTCGAGAATGAATACCGCGCGGTGGATGTGCTTAGTCATGGACCCCATAACCCGCCGAAGACTTCTAGCTTGCTGTTGATGCTTGTCTGCTCACTGACATGGATGGTATCAAAATGCCTTTAGCCTTCATCTCCCGGAAATTGTTTCAGTAATTTAATTTTAGGGCTCTCTTAGAGTACCACATTTGGTTGCCAGACGGATAGTAGCTCCAAATAATCCAAGTGTGCTTCCAGCGGTTCCACGTAGTCGGTGTTAGTTTCTCAGAAGGAATATTCCAAACTAATGTAGTGTAGTGAATGAACATAAAACACTTAGCTTTTCAGTAATTTGTGATAGTAGCTTTTCTTATTGTTGTATCTTCCGATCGTCCGTATTGGTTTACTGACGGCTCAGCTGGTTCACTTTCGAACTCTCTGTGATTCGCAAGTTACTTTGCTCTGTGCTCTGGAAAACAATGAAACAAGGAAGGTAAGACCAGGTCATCGACAACTACGCGTGTGATCACCTGTGTTCGCGGATCAATACCCTACTGCCTAAGTGCAAATCTCCAATTAGCAAATTCGTGATTGAATCGGACGTTGGGATAATGCTCGGCGCAGGAGTGATGAAGATTTCCGGGATTCAACATCTGCACCCGTGTAACTGCGAATTTATCGCGCAGAATTGCATCGACAGGCGTTCGCTCGATGCGTTCAACGCGGATAGGTTGTCACGTACGTTACCCTGGCGTAGTAGTAATTGGTCAAGTGGAGATGAGTAGACTAGTTTAACATCATTTGGGCACAAAATGACGTCGGTATCTTACGGGATCGCAAATATTGTTTATGTAGGTTAAGAAAAGTAGTGGCAAAGCATGCGTCCCTGGAAGACACCACTGGTCATTCTTTCCGACGTCGAATATGTCTGTCCTATTTAGACGCTTTAGATCCAACCTTTTTATGCTGAGGTAGGATAACCAACATTTTGTAATTCGTTGCGTTTAGTACATTATTTCGTTGTAGGGTATGTAAGCTCAGCGGTAGCAGCGATAAAGCTTGAGGTGCGTGCGCCTGGTTCATTTGGATTGTTCCCCTCTATCCTCTCTCCATCTTCTCGCACCGTTGTCACTGTACGCTCATTCGAACCGGATTTACCAGTCCTACACAGTGATTCGTCATCCGTGGAAATATCTTCTACGCTTAGAGGTTGTGTCATCACTAACCGTTTTCACTGGCATCAGTGATTAAGCGCAAGTGTTTAATTCAATCATATTGAACCGATTGCCTTTCTGTGTGATACCATTCGATTCAGAATTCTCGAGGCAGACCGAAAAGCCTAAGCTTATTCCAATCCAGTGTTTCTCAACACAGCTGTGAACTAATCTGTGATCTGTCAATCTGTGTTCAGCGCTCTGTTCAGGTTCCAGTCACTCGCCATTCCTTGTGACCTTCAGCCAGTGCGGCTGCATAACTCATCACACGGACCGCGCAACCACGCTGACCGCTCATTTGAGCTTGCAACCACCACGCTCGCCTGACCGATGTGCGCCGCTCTCATAGCTGTAAAAGTACAGAACGCTAACCAACCCACTGGGTCAGGTAACGACACCAAATGGAATGGCAGAAACGTGAAACCGAAGAGACTCCAAGCGAAAGGCCTTTGCGGGTTAGGAGAATGTCATCGAGTGGTAAAAATCGGTCTGGCTTGCTCGCACTGTTTGGAATGGTACCATAAGAAATGTGCAAATGTGTCCCAACAACAGTTACGGGAGCGAAATAGCGCCCATGATGCATTTTGGTTCTGTACTGCGTGTTCCACCATTCCCCTCGTTAAGTGCTTGCTTATCCTAGCTGAGAAATGCGACCGGTTAACTGCAGAAGCAAAACAGAGGATAAACAATAAGATTATTTCAATGGAAGCGAGTATGCATCACAGAAGCGTAGCTGCTTCTAAGCAATGGAATGCTGAACAATCCACGTCCCCTGAACCGCGCTCAGCCACCTCTCCATCTCCTTTGTCTTCTCCAACTTTGGTAGAACGCCGGACGAAAACTGACTGTACCTACGAGAATCAAACAGTACTCACAGCAACGAAAACCAGGCACCATTAAAAACGTCCGGTTAAGCAAATTCCACTAGACCTGACATCTAGCATTAACAAAGATGAAGCAATCAAACACCAACCCTTGCTACCTGTAGCTCAAATATCTCTTGTCGAAATGAAGCCTCCCAGCACATCGGTTACATGTGCAGAGATCACTGCAAGGGTTCACCAAAAGGCCGCCGTTGCGTCCTCTTCCATTGTAAACACCGTTAGCGCAACTAGCGAGAAAAACAGCAAACAATCACTTGTCAACAAGTCAGGACAAATGGGTACCATACCTTGTAGATCGACGAAAAAGGGACCCAACAACAGCGCCCGGACTGTTGTATGCTCACATGTCCGTGAATCTACCGCCATCACATTGCGGGATAAGTTATCAGACGACAAAGACCAATGGAACTCATTATGTCTGCAGATGAGTATCAAAGCCAAGCCAATAAACTTGTTACGAATTACTCGTCATCCGAACTCGCCACACAGTGGCGAACTCAGACTTATTGGAGTAACTCTAGAATCTTCCACCGACGTAGTAAACGTTTTGCTCTCCGCAAGTGCGCTAAAACACGGATCATGTGAGATACGGATCTATCCTGATGTCCCTTGGGGCGCGCGACAATCTAAACGAAACACCGAAGAGGGGCACAGCAAGCAAGACCGCCTAAAGACAATCTTCATATATGGCGTGCCAGAACATCCTTCTAACGATGTTCAAGAGACCGGAAAGCACGATTTCGAACAGTGGCGGCTCATTCGTGAAACACTTTCTTTGGATAATGTTGTGGCACTATCGCTCACCAGGATACCTCTCTCACCAATTTATAGAGGATGCGGCTCTAGAATCCTAAAACTTGTGGTTCAGTCAGAGCAACAAGCAAAGAATGTTTTGGATCGATGGCGGAGAAATCGGAAACATCTTCCTTCCGAAATTCGGCTAAAGGTCGCAAACACTCTGCACAGCTCAAACATCCAAGCAACTGAAGCGGAAAGCATACCGACGAATGTACAAAAACGTAACTTGACTGCTGCTTTAATTGACCCTGACATAGGTCTAAATGAAGGTTGGGACGCACCTTGGCTGAATCAAGTTACAAACCAGGTATCATTGACCCATCAAAAAAAAGATTAACTGCTGACCTCACATCGGTCGGCATTCTTCCACACGTGACCGCTTCACCCCACTGTGGGCTACTAGAGACCGAAAAACTGGCCTGCTTGTATAGCATGCTCAGGGTCTTTCTAACAAAATTGCTGAACTGAAAGATCGCCAAGCTTCCGGGTCGTATGATGTCATTGGTATCACCGAGACATGTTTGCACACGGGAATGACGGACGCTGAATTTTCGCTACCGAACATGTCGCTGATCCGGAACGACAGGCTCAAAAAGGAGGAGGGGTAATCCTGTATTACCGAAACGACTTACAGTGCGAAGCCGTGAAGGATCCAGGCTTGCAGTTCCCCGACTCTCTTTGGTGCCGGTTGCAGTTAAAAGGCAGGGACGTTTGCCTTATTGTCTTGGTGTACCGCCTCCCTAACTCAACACCCGAATCCGACTACCACCTAGCAGCTGCTTTAAGGTGCAGTTTACAACACAAGTACACTCACATTCTTATCATGGGTGATTTCAACGTACATTGTTTAGAAGCCCCTGCCACGATCGGAGATCAATTCAAAACCGATCTACAAAATCTAGTAACTACTGTTCCTCATTACAACCACAGCACTTTGCCCACTCGGTTCAGAACAGGTAACAGGCCAAATGTGCTGGATCTTGTGCTTACCAACGAGGAGCATATGATTGATGCGTTGGTTTTAGACTGCCCGTTGGGTCGCAGTGATCACGCAGTCGTCAGTTTCAACTTCGTCTGCTATGCAGAATATCGGAATGATAACGATGATACTGTGCGAACCATCACAAGGTACGACCGACTCGCCCAGCTAGTCAGCGCCACAACATGGTCTTTCCTCGAAGAAGAACCCCCGGAATTCGCCTGGTTCGAGTTCTTCAAAATATTCAGTCAGCTGGTTGCTCAGATTTCAGAGATAAAAGTCACAGAGACAACTGAATGAGCAATGCGTCCGCGGTCTCTTCTTCAGTAACCGTTAGGCCATTGACCGTCTCTAGTGGTGGTATTCCCGTCTTAACCTTCCTTTTGTCATTCACATACCGGTAGAACAGTTTGTGATGGCTAGTAAATTTGCGTACCATCGTTTCCTGCCATTCGTACTTGTCAGCTTTAAGGAGTGAAGTGCAGTAGTTTCTGACTATTTTGTAATGATTCCACGTGATATCACTTGGACCTAGCAAATGACCCCTCCAAACCTCGTCACGCCTATTCAACCAATTACGTGTTCTACTCCGAATGCAGTTGTTGCTCCGTCGCGAAACTCGTAATGGTACGTCTTTTAAAGCTGATTGTAGGACCCAGTTTATCTTGCCTTTCAACACTTGCCAGGCGCCATTCGCCGAAGTGTGCATCTGGAGGCCCCAGTCAGCGGTTGTCGCTATAGTGTGAAGCTTGGAATAGTTGGTGATGAATCGTCGGGTTTCTGGTTCTTTGTCAACCATACTAGCATAACACACATAATCCAACGTTAGAACTGAATGATCGCTACAACCTAGCGGGGGGTTGTATGAAACCGACTCAACCATTAACTCCTCATTAGTCAGGATTAAATCAAGTATTGAAGGCTTGTTTGAACCGCGGTGTCTGGTTGGTTGATCCACATGGTTATACAAAACTGCCATAGTCAAGAACTCAAGGAGTTTTGATTTGAAGCATGGCCCACTTGGGAACACAGATGCTATTGACGGTACATTGAAGTCACCCATTATTAGGTAGAGTAATTTTTCGACATAGCATATTGGAGAGCATTTAACAGAATATCATCGCTGTCGGCGGAGGAGTTCGGCGGCCTGTAAACAACTGCTCTGAGGCAAGCATCATGTGTCTTCTTCTGAGGACAACCATCGGGACCGGATAGCTGTAGCCGGCAAAATAAGGCGTCGGGGATAATAAGGGAATGCTCAGTGAGAGCGTCACATTTCAGGCGATCTCGGTAGTAGATAACAACGCCACCACCGCGAGATGGACGATCATTTCGAATGACTAACATTTCACTAAGTTCAATTTCTGGATCCAAAATCTCGTTTGAGAGCCAGGTTTCAGTTAATGCTATGATGTCCCAAGTTGCTGCTTCATGCCGATGGGGCAATTCCGGCAACTTGGAGTAAAGCCCTTGGGCGTTTGTGTAGCAGCATTGCATTTGTTGCCGCATTAGGAGGTGGGTTCGCTGTGTTTGACCGGCACAAACAGTGCCGGTCTGCCCACGTTTTTTGACACGAGTGTTTGCACGCTTGGCTGGTCTATGGTCGGAAAAGCCAGGTCTGACTCAACTGTACCAGTGGTCTGTACTGCTTGCAGGAATGGTCTCAGTCGTACTTCTGGTGGTCCTAGCCTTCTGCTGTGGTACCACACGTTAAATGCCATTGATGCCATCTCCGGCGTAGCCAAGGTAACTGAAAATTTTCGGCCCGCTCCCTTGATAGTTTGGGGAGGAAGCTAAGCGGCTGACGTCGAATGCCACAACATTCTGCATGCCATAGAGTTCTGTGATGTAGCGCCACTCATCAATATCGTGTTTTCGTCTTTCACTGGTGTCGCCATGTTTCAGTTCGGGCACACCATGAACCAACACCACTTTCTTCATTACATTTTGACGAGACGCGGTTGGGTCGGATTTTCGCTTTTGTCTTTCCTTCCATGGCATGTCTGGAGAAATGCGGGCACTGAGAGAGGAGTTCGGTAGACTGTGGCTTGCTAAGAGAACATCCTTTAAGTTCTTTGTGTTGCCAAATATTACTCGCAGTAACCGAGGTTCCCCTACGTGAGGAGACGATGGGTTTCGTGACAGACGTGTAAGACTAGTTGGGAGAACGTTTAGTCCTAGTGCGCAGCTTATCTCAGTCCAGCGATTTTTCTCTTCGGCTTGTCGACCTTTTAACGACTCGCTGATGGGTTCTGGTACGTTTGAACATATGACTGTCATCACTTGTTGGTTGCGTAGTAATTTAGTTTGTTGCAGTTCTTTTTGGGTGGAGGTTTGTCGTGTGGGAGTATTGGTCTTGTCTTGTGGGGAAGACAAGTCAAGGCTGCAGCAAGAATTCTCCTGTGCAACGACGTTATTCACACAGTTTGTAATGTGCTGCCCAGCTAATAGGGATGATCGTGCAATTTGTGCATTCTCTTTACGCCTTGCGGTATAACAGATTTTATAGAATTTTCAACTGGCTTGGCATCACAGTTGTTTATCGCTAATGGTGCTTGTTTTTCGCCGGAACGTGTAACATTTTTAATGGATAACTTTGGTCTTTTGGTAGGTCTGGGGTTAGGGCTACTTAATACACTAAGCTGCAACTCGAGTTCAGCGATTTTCCCTCCCAAAGCCTTGACCAATTCTTTCTGTTCGGATGACGCAACAGCCAACATTTCACGCCTCGCGTTGAGAGTTCGGATAATCTTGGCTATTGGGCTATCTGAACACGCATCACAGAACCACAAACTACTTGTTATTACGCTGCGGTTTCCGCCAAGTTCTGAGTTCACGTCCACTTCGTCGTAAGGATTTGCACACAAAGAGCACGTGATTTTTGTGATGACAGTTCTCCGCTTACTTGAGCCATGATTGACCTTCGTTGTTTTGTTCACGCGCGGACCCGCTGATAAACTTCGCCTTCCCATGGCTTAGTGACTGGTATGCAATTTAAATCACGCCGGTCGCACCGTTGCCATCGTCCTACTAGGTATGGTTGGATCTAAGAGTGAAGCGGATTTGTCCCACCGTACATACTTAATTTATATAGCAGCCATTTGTGGGACTCAGCCAAACGATTTTGCATGGCAAGTAAGATGACAATGCAATGAAGACCTGAATCAATTGCTTCAGTTAGATGATTAAGTCAACTTGGCAGATTACACACGAGCGGGACTATAAACGCATGCTGTGAAAGTGGGAGAATTTGGCACGATAATAGGAACGAAACCAAATGTACCTGAGCAATTCTTTCTAGCATGCATGAGAGAATGGCAGTGTGGCTAATGAGGCAGTATTTCCGGATGTCTGTTTTCTCCCAGACTTATGACTCGGTATGACCGTAGACGTCTTCCAATGTTCGGGATTTTGACCAGACTGGAGAGACAAAGATAACATATTCAATAAGAGTAGAGGGATATCATCTACACCGTGTTTGACTAAAGCAGAAGAGATCCCATCTGGGTCGGATCAGTCGGATGGTCGTAGACAGGCAACCATGCGTTTTATCGTAGTGATATTAAGGTCGATCGCTGAGACTTATTCGGAGAAGTTAATCGAGGTTGACGCTTCCAGCGATTCTTTTTCAAGGTTAAAGGATTTTGTTAAGTATGAGCTAAATACTTTTGCTATGGCAATTGGGGGATCGGTGCATTCACATTCAGGCATGAGGATGTGGGGGGGGGGGGCTGGTCAGTTTTGACAACTCTCCTTTTTCTCAATAGTGCAGTCAACTATTGACTTGTATTAGTACTGTTTACAGATCGTTGTTCTTCCTGCATGAGACGGTTTTGGTGTTTTAAGTCCGCCTCATTTATTAGGCGTTGGAGTTTCAGTAATACGTTGAATTCCCCAGTTCGTTCGTATGTTTGAGTTAGCATTTGTGTTTTCCGCTTATCCTTTGTGTTGAAAACTTACTTAGAATCGACATTTGACTTATCATCCGTGGTAAGCATGCTTAAAAACATAGTGACATTGTAATGGAAGATGTCAAACGCTCCCTGAATATCAAACCAAATGGCAAGAGTATCCAAACAGAAACGAAGTAGGACATAAAAGTGGAAGTGCGAATTCAGAGACAAGGAGTTTTGCGAGTAGTAAATTATGCAACCACCTACTCTACGTTATTTTCGTTCACCTCTAATAGGTTTGTAACCTTCCATGGAATGCAGTAGGCTGGACGTAGAATTACGAGACTAGGTTTCAGTGAGTGAAATCATCTCCGGTTTATTCAAACAAGGGAACAATGGAACAGTGGTGTATTACGAGTAAATAAAGCAATGCTTACCAAGTCCCGTGGGATGGCAATCATTGCGAAAAGTAAATTGCAAGATAAAGTGAAAAGCGCTTTGTTGGACTCACCATAGACTAAGGTAGACTGGCGGAGATTTTCGCGTATTAAACGTATAATTCCGTAAATCCATTGGTTGGGAGTTTGGTAAAACACCGTGTGTTTGCATTTTGTAGTATCTGGCTAATAAGTCATAAAACGAAATGCAAATGAGTCAACACACCGTCAACGCGTTTATTAAATATCCCCAGACTGGGAGCAGAGACGACATAATTAGGAAGGGCATTCCAATGTTGGCACACACGGAGGGAAAAGAAGTTGCTATGGCATTCAAGCCGGCTAAACAGTATTTTCATTTGCAGAGGATGACCAATTAGATTACTATTTTGGTGCAATTTCTGCAGCGGACGGTGAATGTGGTTTGGGTTCTTCAGAATCTGGTAAGCCATTGTGAGATCCACCTACGAATCCCGATATGGACGGCTGTATATTCTTAGGGATTTCAGTCTAAACTGATAGGGCAAATGAAAGAGGCCCCTGAAGTACTTGGTTGCTGTTCGTTGATGAGTCTCGAGAGTAAAGAGATCTGGTTTCTGCCACGAGTTCCCCGACTGGATAGCATATTCCACGTGCGGTAACATGTAGTCGTTAAGCATTTGGGGGAGAGATTAAAAGTTCAACCTGACCGAAAGATCTGTGAATCAGGCCGATGTGTTGATTGCCGGTTCTCGTCGCCTTCTCCGCTTGTTTTGCACACCTGAGATCTTCCTGTACCCGTACACTCAGGTCAAGCTCCTGAGAGGCATTCTACAAGGTGTGGTCTCCAATCTTGTAAGCGCTCACCGGCTGTTGAAGCAGATGTATCACCTTGCACTTAGCTATGTTCAACTGAAGCAGGTTCCTCGTTGACCATTCATAAATGTAGTCTAGGTCATGTTGGAGTAGATCGTGATCCTCATTTCTACTAATCGCCTGCCATACCTTGACATCATCGACGGAAAGCAGGAAATTTGAAGAGATAACTCTTGCCGAGTCGTTGCTAAACATCAGAAATAAACGCGGTCCAAGCACGGAGCATTGTGAGACACTATATTCCACCTCAATCGGGTTAGAGAGTGATCTCCTAACGCGTACTTGAAGCTACCGTTGATGAAGAAAGTTGC
The DNA here is from genome assembly GCA_944474145.2 of Dicrocoelium dendriticum. Classification (NCBI taxonomy): domain Eukaryota; kingdom Metazoa; phylum Platyhelminthes; class Trematoda; order Plagiorchiida; family Dicrocoeliidae; genus Dicrocoelium; species Dicrocoelium dendriticum. The sequence continues at coordinate 4,892 of CALYDF020002615.1, read as the reverse complement.
CAATCCAACCAAGCACAGGATCTCTGATTCCGTAGCTCTGTAGCCGGTGAAGTAGCATGCGGTGATCCAGGTGGTCGAAAATTTTAGGGAAGTCCATTTGGATGATGTCAACTCCGACCCCATCATCAACCACTTCCTTCCAACTAGCTCATGCAATCAGTAGGTTGGTGGTGCATGACCGGCGTTGTCGGAAGCCATGCTGCTCCAGTGACAAGATGTCGCATTTTCCAGGTAGTCCATCAAAGCCTCAGCGATGACCGCTTCCATCACCTCCGCGAGAACAGGGAGCAGAATCACTAAGCGATAATTTACGGGATCTTGACGGCTACCGTCTTTAAAAATTGGGGTGATAAAGCCACGCTTTCACAAAGTGGGGACTTACTGTTCATCAAAGCACATTTGGAAGAACTGTGAAAATGGTTCAGATAGCTTTGTGGCCGCACACTTCATTGCTTTCGGGCGGATGTTGTAGGCTCTCGGAAAGTTATGACAGCGCAGTGAGAGTAACTTCCTTAGGAAAAATGATGGGTTGAATATTATATTCGTAAACAATGGAGTCGGTAATGTGCATGAGAATATGGGATAGGTAGAGGCTACCGGTTCGAAAATTGGGGCGTATGGCAGGCGCCGTGTATTAGCTGCATTTCCGGCACGTTGTACTCTACCGGCTGTCGTGAAAAGTGGAGGGATGCCATGCTTCACATTACGAAGTTTGTTGACATGCCCATAATGCAGTTTGTTTGCCAGGAATATGGTTGGCTAGGCATTGTTGTTAATTTAATTTGTTCTCAAAACCAATTGCTGTGCAATGAATGCGATGGATGAAAAAATTGCCCCAAGTCTCTGTCGGGGTTCAGTTTGTAGGCACGCCATGCTGCAACTCTTATCGGTTGGCATTTTCTAGTTTTTCGTCTCAGAATTGAAGGCAATTTTAGGGGACCAAGGGGCTTGATCTCTGGTGCTCTCTTGATGATGTCGCTGAGTATATCAACGAACTCCGTCCAAATGTTGTTAAGGGGACTGTTGTTTAGGAATTCCCAAGCAGATGCGTTAACGAGTGTATTTAAGACAGGTTAGAGTTAGTTACGTGTGTTCAGATGGATACTCTGCATAACGCACACAGTTGAACGTTTTTACTACATGGTCACTGAGACCTAATAGACTATCCATCAATAACCTGTCAACCATGTGCTCTTCATTCGTGAGCACAAAGTCCAATATGAACGGTTTGTTTGCTGTCCTGAATCTAGTGGGCGTGGTGACATGATTGTACCAGGGAATATTAGCAATCAGTTCATGCAAGTTTGCTTTGAAGTGTGCACTGGGTGATGCCGAAGCCTCCAGATTGTGTAGATTGAAGTCCCGGGAGATGAGAATGTGGCTGTACTTAGTGCATGTTACTCTGTTCAGGCCACGGATCAAGCGGGAATCCATTTCCGGAGTGGACATTGGGGGGCGGTAAACGACAGCTACGAGACATGCGTCGTTGTATCTTAGTCGGAGACGGCAACAGAGCGAGTCGGTAACATGCGTTCCCAGATCATCAACTATTGCACACTGCATGTCGCTGCGGTAGCAGGGTAGAAACCCACCTCCTCTGCTGAGGCGGTCGTTCCGGATGAGTGACATTCCGGCTATCTCAACCTCAGTATCAGTCACCGCTTGGTGTAACAAACTATCGGAAATAGAAATTAGGTCCCAAGCATTCGCAACCTGACGTAGTCGAAGTCTGGTAATTTTACAGAGGAGCTCTTGGACATTAGTGTACATACATGAAATTTTCTCAGATTTGGGTAATGTTTTGGTTCTACTTCAATGAAAGAGTTCAGCACAACACGCAGAATTCTTGGCTCTCCAGAATGTTTACAGTTTGGGTGTCGCGTAATACACACTACGTGTAGAGTTTCCAGTACAACTCTGATTAAATTACTAATAATGTCCCACTGGTTGAGCTCATCCAAGTGCCTGTCTCTTATTGATGTCGGCTTTGATTCTGGGATATTGGAGCACAGTACGCACAGTACAGGTAGTTGTTACTTTACCGCTTTCGACATGTCGCGGTTAGTGATTGAAGTACTCGGAGATGTACTGCAGCAAACCGGTGGTGCTTGCACTAAGAAAACTCCGCTACGCTCCTCAGTTTCCGATCCAGTTGGGTGTGACGTTACTTTTAAATGACGGCTCTTCTTGGAGGCAAACGTAACCTACATTTGGCTAGTACCGGCTTGATCTTTGTCTACCCACTCCATCGGCATTGGAAATAGCCTCACGTGTAGTTACTCCGACCGAACTGGGAACCGCGTTAGTCAAATGTGAGTTACATGTGGTATTGTAACAGCTGTTGATGTTCTGGGCTCTTGGTCTCGGTTGCTTACGGTGTTACTAGTCATTCTTCTCAGAATAGGAGCACCACTTGCGGAGTAGGATTCGCTAGCACAGTCTGCTATGCTCACCCCAACCGTAGTGATTTTAGTGGTCACCATTTCCTCAAACTTGGCTAGTAGCTGGTCGTACTTCTGAAATAATAGGAGCACGTTTTTTATCAGTGGAATCGTTGTGTATTCCAGGTAGAACCATAGAGAGTTTGGTTTGTTTAATAACTTGGCCTAATTAGGTTTAACTCGGAGGCTTCTCGCACGGAAGAAGTTGCATCAGTTACGGCGCAGAATGCCCCCCTAAACGAGTTTGGTACATGGTCCACCTAGGTTATTCGACTGTGGCACACAGGGCAAGGCCTTTTTTTGGAAATTTCATGAACCATTGGTATTATTCACCCTCTAAGGTAAAAAGTTGTTCTGTTACTGACGTTTTCGGCAAGGTCACAGCCTTCACACTGCAGTTGTGTACTCGCAGACTATCCTCTCTGGGGTGCCCGTCGAATGTATCAGCGTGAACGTGGGGCAGATTACAAGTGGGTGTGATTGAGAATTTTTGTGGTTAAGCTTATGGATCGCGCCGGGTGGATTTGATTTAGCTGCTCCAAGCTATGTTGGATTAGAAAGTGTGACAGTTCATTGGAACGCCGTTGAAATGATCTATCGAGTTCGACCAAGCAATATCTCTGATGATTGGTGTTACGCAACATTTTGCACTTGGATATCGACGCAGCACTGCCATGAATTTAGAATTTAGGGTAGATATTGAACGCCCTGGATTGCACTCCATAAAATAGTATCACAGGTTTAAGTTTGTTGTGTAGGAACCCAGCGACTGCTTCCACCCAATAATGGTAGTGAGAACAGGAAGGACTCGGCAGAGAAGAATGATCACGCCACACGCCAAACCTGCCACCAAGCCTCTGTGAGTGCAAACCAATTACATAATTCAACTTAGGGCATATACACAGGCTATGCAGAAAGGCTGACAAGCGATCAATCAAAGCTAATCATTTCAGAGGCAAAGGATGGATACGGTGTCTCACGAAGGAGGGAAATGTACAGAGTAAGGGAAAAGGCATTAAGTATAACATTAGCGTCAACCCAAGCTATTCATCGATGTGCGGCAACAGAAAAGATATGCGGGGAACCGCAAAAGAAGACGGTATGGATAAGAGTGAAAGGGGCAAACTCACAAAACAACGGGGAGAGGTGGAAATTTCTTATCACCGGTATAACAGAGCTCAACATATAACAGAGCTCCAACATAGCCATCCTCGCACATTCCGAATCGCCTGCACCCCTTTCTATTACGTCTGATGCCTCAGACGTCGCGGCAGAAGCCATCCTCCAACAACACGTTGGTGGGCAATGACAATCCCTTGGGTTCTTCTCCAAATGCCTGCAGCCAGCGGTATCCCTCTACAACACGTTTGGAAGAGAACTACTCGCCATTTACCTACCCATTCGTCCCTTCCGGCCCACACTCGAAGGCCGAGCTTTCACCGTCCATAGTACAACACGTCCCTCATTTTCACCTTCAATGCTATTTGCGACAAGTATTCACCACGGAAAACAAGACACCTACACTGTGTCATTCAGTTCACTGCTGACATATGTCATGTCTCATGTGTCGACAATCCCGTTGCCCACGCTCTCTCACGCATCAAGCTCACTCTGCAGTCTTTGCCTACCGTCCACCTTACAGCCATGGCATCGGCTCAGGCTCAAGATGAAGACATACAACGCACTGTGCATTTCAATTTGTTGCATGTGCAACCTGTTCCCCTCCAAACCATGGAATAAATCATCCTCTGTAACACTACTATAGGTTGTCATAGAAACCTAGTGCCCGTTTCCTTTAGACGTAAATTCTTTGACGCATTGCATTATCACTATCACAACACGGTATTCATGCATCTTTGAAACTGGTCACCGTACGTTACGTTTGGGATCGCGTAAACAAAGATGTTCGTCTCCGGGCTCGAGTCTACCTTCATTGCCAGCGTTCCAAACTACCTCGTCACACCTGCATCCACTTGGTTCATTTCCTGCACCGGACTCTCGGTTCTCGCATGTGCGCGTAGACCTGGAAAGTTCCCTGTTTCCTTCACGCGAATCCGTATACGTTCTCCCCTGTGCCGACCGCTTCAACAGATGGCCAGAAGCCATTCCCGTAACAGACTGCACAGCTGAGAGTATTATTGGGATCCTTCTAGATCAGTGGATATCGCACTACGGATGTCCATTCACCATTACAACTGACCGGGGTATGCTCTCCGAATCGTCACAATTCCATACGTTCTACAACGTTTTAGGCTGTCGCCGCATTCATACCACAGCGTGACACCCAGCAGACAACGGGTTAGTTGAACGCCTCCATAGAAAGCTTAAAGTCTCTCTCTGCGCCTCCTTCGACCCTAACTCGAGCGAAAACATTTCGCTCGTACTCTTAAGCATTGGCAGCAGCATCAAAACTGACTTGCAATGTGCACCAGCAGAGCTGGTTTGCGGCAC
>CALYDF020002614.1:0-19800 GCA_944474145.2 Dicrocoelium dendriticum | reverse complement strand
AACGCTAGAACCTGGCACTTCGCATGAGGCTTAATGTTGTTAAAATGTTTTTAGTAGACGTGACTAATGGGTCCCAAGTATAAGTATTCGCAAAAGACCAAGTGGACTAGGTATTTGGAAAATACTAAGGGGTAAAGATGGAGACGAAGGAACCAAATTGTAGAAGAGAAGGAAGAAGTGAAGTGAAGTTTGTCCGTTCGGATTGCTTCCCCATTGCTATGCAATATCCTACCTGGTCAGTGCTTACAGGCTTAGGATGCTCCTATTCAATAGTACAAGGCTGCTTTACGTGCTGATCTGTTGAGCAGTAAGCAACTGGACGTCGAGAAGGAGCTTTCAAAGGATTTGAGCTACCGATTAGTGTTTCCAGGTTGCCTTTGCGGTAGCGTCTACTATTTCAAGACCTCCTATTTAACTAAGTGTTGGTGGGAGCCAGTAAAGCGCTCAGCTACTACTGGGGTAGGCTGAATACCGTTTGTGGTCGGATTAGCAGTCCTAACATCTGTAAGATGCGTGCAACTGATCGGGCCGAGATCTCTCACGTGGTGTGACAGGGACCGCAAAGTATGGGGAGGACCTGTGAGCCCAAGATGCTCCTGTCATGAAGCCTAGTTGAGCGCAATACAAAGTTGCGCCAAAGCAGACCAAAATGTGATCTATGCCCCATCGGGACCGGTCTCAGAAAGGTTGTCATCAGAATCACAGATGTTGAAAAGGCGTCTTATGTTATCCAGGCACATAAACTTTCGTACCTCCTGCTTGAATGCCTGTGGATTGTGAATCTCCCGCAGCTGTCACGCGCGCACGCTCACAGACGGTCGCATAATTCTGTGCTCTGTGGTAATTCTGGATTATTCCGTTCATTTTTTGTGCTACATTCTCGGAAATACGCCCATTCGTTTCGGCTCGCCGAGTTCTATCGAACGGGATTTATATTTGCGCAGTAAGTCCTCCGTCTCGCTATTTAATCCCAACCGGCGTCTTCGGCAAATCGTACATTAATAACCACGCTTGAAAGCTTGTTTTTTGGAGGTAATCTCAGTGAATTTAAGAAACCATTCTACAGAGCTTTTCTAAAGCTATCAGGTGACATATAGCTTAGTACTGTGCACCACCATACACCATAGATACTGGCTATTTTGTCCTTTCATCTATATCCCTTCGTGCACCCTACCACACGAAGTGTTTGTGATTCCATACACGCTTGCGCCCGGACCCATCACCACCAAACCCGGACAGCGACGGTAACCGCTAGCCGGCGTGATTTAAAGTGCATACGAGTCACTAAGCCATGGGAAGGCGAAGTTTATCAGCGGGTCCACGCGTGAACAAAACAACGAAGGTCAATCATGGCTCAAGTAAGCGGAGAACTGTCATCACAAAAATCACGTGCCCTTTGTGTGCAAATTCTTACGACGAAGTGGACGTGAACTCAGAACTTGGCGGCAACCGCAGCGTAATAACAAATAGTTTGTGGTTCTGTGATGCGTGTTCAGATAGCCCAATAGCCAAGATTATCCGAACTCTCAACGCGAGATGTGAAATGTTGGCTGTTGCGTCATCCGAACAGAAAGAATTGGTCAAGGCTTTGGGAGGGAAAATCGCTGAACTCGAGTTGCAGCTTAGTGTATTAAGTAGCCCTAACCCCAGACCTACCAAAAGACCAAAGTTATCCATTAAAAATGTTACACGTTCCGGCGAAAAACAAGCACCATTAGCGATAAACAACTGTGATGCCAAGCCAGTTGAAAATTCTATAAAATCTTCTGTTGTACCGCAAGGCGTAAAGAGTTATGCACAAATTGCACGATCATCGCTATTAGCTGGGCAGCACGTTACAAACTGTGTGAATAACGTCGTTGCACAGGAGAATTCTTGCTGCAGCCTTGACTTGTCTTCCCCACAAGACAAGACCAACACTCCCACACGACAAACCTCCACCCAAAAAGAACTGCAACAAACTAAATTACTACGCAATCAACAAGCGATGACAGTCATATGTTCAAAAGTACCAGAACCCACCAGCGAGTCGTTAAAAGGTCGACAAGCCGAAGAGCAAAATCGCTGGACTGAGATAAGCTGCGCACTAGGACTAAACGTTCTCCCAACTAGTCTTACACGTCTGTCACGAAACCCATCGTCTCCTCACGTAGGGGAACCTCGGTTACTGCGAGTAACATTTGGCAACACAAAGGACTTGGAGGATGTTCTCTTAGCAAGCCACAGTCTACCGAACTCTTCTCTCAGTGCCCGCATTTTTCCAGACATGCCATGGAAGGAAAGACAAAAGCGAAAATCCGACCCAAACGCGTCTCGTCAAAATGTAATGAAGAAAGTGGTGTTGGTTCATGGTGTGCCCGAACTGAAACATGGCGACACCAGTGAAAGACAAAAACACGATATTGATGAGTGGCGCTACATCACAGAACTCTATGGCATGCAGAATGTTGTGGCATTCGACGTCAGCCGCTTAGCTTCCTCCCCAAACTATCAAGGGAGCGGGCCGAAAATTTTGAAAGTTACCTTGGCTACGCCGGAGATGGCATCAATGGCAATTAACGTGTGGTACCACAGCAGAAGGCTAGGACCACCAGAAGTACGACTGAGACCATTCCTGCAAGCAGTACAGACCACTGGTACAGTTGAGTCAGACCTGGCTTTTCCGACCATAGACCAGCCAAGCGTGCAAACACTCGTGTCAAAAAACGTGGGCAGACCGGCACTGTTTGTGCCGGTCAAACACAGCGAACCCACCTCCTAATGCGGCAACAAATGCAATGCTGCTACACAAACGCCCAAGGGCTTTACTCCAAGTTGCCGGAATTGCGCCATCGGCATGAAGCAGCAACTTGGGACATCATAGCATTAACTGAAACCTGGCTCTCAAACGAGATTTTGGATCCAGAAATTGAACTTAGTGAAATGTCAGTCATTCGAAATGATCGTCCATCTCGCGGTGGTGGCGTTGCTATCTACTACCGAGATCACCTGAAATGTGAAGCTCTCACTGAGCATTCCCTTATTATCCCCGACGCCTTATTTTGCCGGCTGCAGCTATCCGGTCCCGATGGTTTTCCTCAGAAGAAGACACATGATGCTTGCCTCATAGCAGTTGTCTACAGGCCGCCGAACTCCTCCGCCGACAGCGATGATATTCTGTTAAATGCTCTCCAATATGCTATGTCGAAAAAGTACTCACACTACCTAATAATGGGTGACTTCAATGTACCGTCAATAGCATCTGTGTTCCCTAGTGGGCCATGCTTCAAATCAAAACTCCTTGAGTTCTTGACTATGGCAGTTTTGTATAACCATGTGGATCAACCAACCAGACACCGCGGTTCAAACAAGCCTTCAATACTTGATTTAATCCTGACTAATGAGGAGTTAATGGTTGAGTCGGTTTCAAACAACCCCCCGCTAGGTTGTAGCGATCATTCAGTTCTAACGTTTGATTATGTGTGTTATGCCAGTATGGTTGACAAAGAACCAGAAACCCGACGATTCATCACCAACTATTCCAAGCTTCACACTATAGCGACAACCGTTGACTGGGACCTCCAGATGCACACTTCGGCGAATGATGCCTGGCAAGTGTTGAAAGGCAAGATAAACTGGGTCCTACAATCAGCTTCAAAAGACGTACCATTACGAGTTTCGCGACGGAGCAACAACTGGATCCGGAGTAGAACACGTAAGTGGTTGAATAGGCGAGACGAGGCTTGGAGGGGTCATTTGCTAGGTCCAAGTGATATCACGTGGAATCATTACAAAACAGTCAGAAACTACTGCACTTCACTCCTTAAAACTGACAAGTACGAATGGCAGGAAACTATGGTACGCAAATTTACTAGCAATCACAAACTGCTCTACCGGTATGTGAATGACAAAAGGAAAGTTAAGACGGGAATACCACCACTACAGACGGTCAATGGCCTAACGGTTACTGAAGAGGAGACCGCGGACGCATTGCTCATGCAGTTTGTCTCAGTGACTAGACACACCATGGAACCATCGCCTTGCTACATCCCAGCAAATGTCGTCGGCTTATCCACGGTCAACTTTAGCCCTACATCTGTGGCAAAGAAATTACAGTCGCTCAGGGAAAATAGTGCACCGGGAATTGACAAGATCTGTCCGAAAGTACTTAAAACCCTTGCACCCAGCATGGCAGTCCCCCTTGCAACCTTTTTCCAGTTTCTATTTGATTCACATACACTTCCGTCTGAGTGGAAACGTGGACTTATCACTCCGATATACAAGGGAGGTAAGCGGTCAGACCCTGCCAACTACCGACCTATTACTCTCCTTCCTGTTCTATCAAAAGTGATGGAGTCTATAATCGCTGATGAAATGGTGAGATATTTTGAAAGCCTACAAATCTTCTCCAACCTCCAACATGGATTCAGACGCGGACGATCTTGCCTCACCAATCTACTACTTGCTCGGGACTCATGGACCAGGGCTGCTGACGAGGGAGTTCCCGTAGATGTGATTTACTTAGACTTTTCTAAGGCATTCGACAGAGTCAATCACCCAGCACTTCTCCGAAAGCTTGCGGCCTATGGTATCCACGGATCCTTGCTCACATGGTTGGAAAGTTACTTATACGACAGAAGAATCGAGGTAAGGATCGCCAACACCCACTCCGATAGTCTATGCGTCACTAGCGGCGTACCGCAAGGATCAGTTCTCGGCCCGTTACTCTTTTTAGTCTATATCAACGACCTCCCTGCCAACATTCAATCACCTATGCAAATATTCGCCGACGATGCTAAGATGTGGCGAGCTATTCAGTCAACATCTGACCCTGTCTATCTGCAGGATGACCTGAACCGGATTCACGAATGGGCAGTAAACAACCGACTACCCCTGAACCCCGAAAAGTGTCACCTGTTGTCGCTGCGCAGTAACTGCAGCAACACATATCACCTGGGGCAGCGCGTTATAAAACAGGTGAGCAACGAAAGAGACTTAGGGGTCATCGTGCAAGAAGGTCTGGGTAATTCGCTCCAATGTTCAAAGGCAGCTAACATAGCGAACTTAAACTTGAGGCTTTTGAGGCGAGCGCTCGGTACCTTCGAGCGGCAACTCGTGCCATTATTGATTAACGCCTACATTCGTCCCCACCTCGAGTATGCGGTGCAGGCATGGCGTCCGTGGTTAAAACGGGACATTCGTCTCCTGGAGCAACCACAAAGAAGAGCCACTAAGGCAACACGTGGTCTATCGGGCCTTAGTTATGAACTGCGCCTTCGTTCGATCGGTCTGTACTCCTTAGAATACCGACGACTTCGCGGTGATCTGATCCTCACTTACCGGATACTAAGAGAAGAGGACCATCCATGTAAGTCGCTGTTAACATTATCTGCCGACAAACGATGCCGAGGCCATGCACTAAAACTTGTGACTCAATATTCCCGTTTAGATTGTAGAAAGTTTTTTTACTCTCTTAGTGTCTGTCCGCACTGGAACGCACTGCCATCGCATGTGGTGAACGCACCAAACATCGAGACATTCGAAAGACTATTGGACTTGCACTTACATGATACCCATTATATAACGGTATGACAAACTGCAGTGTCTAACTTACTGATATTTTTGTGTCACACCTGAAACTTTTGTTTTCTTCCATTTGCCATCCTGTGGGTCTTGTAAAGTTATTGCTTTTTATCCCACCATACACTATTGAACTATTGAACTATTAATTTGTTCCAGATATTTACATAAGCGACAAGGAAGAAACGTGAACGTAGTTTCTTCCTCGCTGGCAACGGGGCAACTGTGCAGTGCTTGTTTCGGAGGTTGAATTCTGATCCTCTTCTCAGTGTCAGGCTGGGGATATCACTGTGCACCGCTTGGTATATTAACTTATGTAAGATGCACAGGTTTAAGATAATGCGCCGCAGCCATAGAGGCTGGAGTTTGAGATGGTTACACCTCTGTAGGTAACTAAGCGCTAGGCCTTGTGGGGCTACTATTTTGGTAAACCGCCACTGAGCATTTTCGAGCAATATGCGGTCTGATTTCCGCAAATTACTGAAGATGAAGGGGCAGTATTCCAGCTGCGGACGAACATGACTGCGGTAAAGCTCCAACCGTGCTTCAGCCGAGTTAATGTGGCGGTCTATGTGGAAGACCATTCTGCGTGCTTTTGCTACCTGATGCTGCACATTCCCTGAAAAGTTGAGGGTCATAGAATAGCGAGTACCTAGGTCAGTAGCCAACGCTTTTAGTTGGATGGGCGTACCATTCAACGTAAACGCACCATCCGATATGGAGCATTTGTGGGTAAGAATACTACTTACAGAAGCAGTAAATTCCCTGCACCGATCAAAATGTATTTTAAGGATGAAGCAGCTTTAAATACCGTCGTAACACACTTTGAACAACTACGCAATGTAACCATGATGGATCAATTTTTTCTCAAACCACGAAAGCTAGGGGCAATGAAAATAGCCCGCGGTAGCAGGAAACAATCACACGGCCCATATCCACACACCGGACTTCCGCAACTAGTACATCACCCAATATTATTCAAGGTTCTTCTCACCATGTTCCAAATAGTCCGGACTCTGGAGTACCTTACTTTATCCCACCGGTTGTTACCGCCACCACAACTACCTGAGCGGGCAAATTCCCTTCTTTCTACACCACATCACGCGCCTTTTTTATCCCAGGTAGGGACGAGCCGCGACAAGCTCATCCCGACACCCAATACGTCACCAAAGAAAAGCACGCTCTTACTTCTTTTGACCCAGTTCCTACAGCTTCTACAGATGGCCCAGTAGCTCTTTGTGCTCCCGTTATGTCATCCATAAAACTGGGAGACACTGGCCAACTTTTCTCCATTATACTCATAAATGCCAGGTCGCTGAACAACAAGATGCATATTCTACGCCCTTTGGTTATCCTTGCTGCGCCTGATGCAATACTAGTCACCGAAACATGGTTTGGTGCCTTTACGTTCGATGATTCCTTTTTTATTCAAGGCTACCAGCTGTATACACATTCGCGTACACACAAACGTGGTGGAGGGTGTGCTATTTATCTGAAGCAAAATTTTTCTGCTAGTATCGAAGTCCTAGATAACACCGAAATATTGGACTCTATATGGATAACGGTTGATGCCATGGGACCCAAGTTACTACTTGGATGCATTTACAGGGCTTCTGATACATCACCTGTGAGTGACAAAGCGCTAATAACTACTTTTGAGCTAGCTGCGAGCCATCCATGTGCATGTAAGCTTGTGGCGGGCGACTTCAATCTTCCTGAAATCCAGTGGTTTCCACCCACTGCCCCAGCGAAGTATAGTGGGCTATTAGCCTGCATCAAATTGGGAGGATGGGTGCAGCGTGTATCAACGCCGACCAGGTCCAAACACCTGTTAGACCTGATATTTACACTGGGTATATCCAATATACGTGCATCTGTAGGCCTAGATTTTCCGGGGAGCGACCACAAAGTGGTATACTGCTCGCTGTTTGCAAACATCCCGGCAATCTTTACGAGTACATCAGAGGCCATTGAGATATACCAGCCGATAAGCTCCATAGACTGGCCCACATTTGCCACGATTATTCGAGCAAGGAACTGGGAACAGTTCTTTCTGTCCGACTCCCTGGAGCAATCGTCCGCAATATTTTATGGCGAACTGCATTATTGTCTAGCCCTAGTGGCTCCATTTACTCCTTTAAATAAAAGTTCAGGAAAAATTAGGAGGCAAACTAAGCTGCGTGCAAGGTTGAGGCAACTACGACGTTCCTATTACAAGACGTTCAACTTTGCGCATGTGCTGAGAGCCAACGATATTGCGAGCCAGCTATCGTCCAGGTCTGTATTGATGAAAGCATCCCAAGAAAGAGCAGCCATGACCAGTGCAAACAAAGCCAAGCACCTCAGCTGGCTGCTGCGTTCTCGCACTCCTCATTATGGAGCAAAGATCACTTCCATACGCGTCGGCCCTTGCAAAGCAAGTGAAGATCCACGGACTATATGTGAGATGTTCAACTCTTACTTCAAAGAGTCGCAGTGTGAAGAACTGTCCCCGGTCACTACTGAGCTGGATGTGTCCACAAACCAGCTGCTCTCCACAGTTCAGTTCGATCTAAAAGGCATCCGTTCCGCTATCAAAACCCTAAAACCATCCACCAAACTTGGTCCTGATGGAATTCCACCCCTACTACTTAAGAATGGGAGCGATGACCTTTCCATACTCCTCTTGAAACTTTTCACACTCTCTATGGAGAAGGGCTAATACCCATTGGCTTGGAAGCACTCTGTCATCACACCGCGCCATAAAGGTGGCTCCGTACAGGAAGTCAGCAACTACCGAGCCATAAATCACACATCTATTCTCTCACGTGTGATGGAGAAATCGGTTAAGCGTGCGCTTATGGCCTGCTTGAATGCAGGAGGCCACGTTAGCAGGTCACAGCATGGTTTTCTAAGCGCACGATCCTGCGCAACCTGCCAGCTTGATTTTATCAATCTGGTCACTGGCGCGATTGATTCAGGTCTGACGCTTATTACGCTATACCTCGATATGCAAAAGGCGTTCGATAGGGTCCCCCATAAACGCCTATTACATAAGCTCAAGGTTTACGGTGTAGTCACCCCACTGCATGACTGGCTTAAATCCTACCTAACCGGGCATACGCCGTCCGTGAAGGTAGCACACTTTGAGTCCATCTCTGTCACAGTTTCCAGCGGTGTCGTGCAAGGCAGCGTGCTTGGACTAACCCTGTTTTTGATTTATGTGAACGACATCTGTAGCAGCCTGCGCCATGGTCGCCCATTCCTCTTTGCCGACGATATACAGGTCGTATATGTCTTCCCACCAAGCGCCAAAGTATCCGCACTACAAGAGATCCGTGAAGACCTGAAGACCTTAGAGTCGTGGTGTCAAAATTGGCAAATGACATTCTCTGCTCATAAATCAAGTATTCTGACCCACAAATGCTCCATATCGGATGGTGCGTTTACGTTGAATGGTACGCCCATCCAACTAAAAACGTTGGCTACTGACCTAGGTACTCGCTATTCTATGACCCTCAACTTTTCAGGGAATGTGCAGCATCAGGTAGCAAAAGCACGCAGAATGGTCTTCCACATAGGCCGCCACATTAACTCGGCTGAAGCACGGTTGGAGCTTTACCGCAGTCATGTTCGTCCGCAGCTGGAATACTGCCCCTTCATCTTCAGTAATTTGCGGAAATCAGACCGCATATTGCTCGAAAATGCTCAGTGGCGGTTTACCAAAATAGTAGCCCCACAAGGCCTAGCGCTTAGTTACCTACAGAGGTGTAACCATCTCAAACTCCAGCCTCTATGGCTGCGGCGCATTATCTTAAACCTGTGCATCTTACATAAGTTAATATACCAAGCGGTGCACAGTGATATCCCCAGCCTGACACTGAGAAGAGGATCAGAATTCAACCTCCGAAACAAGCACTGCACAGTTGCTCCGTTGACAGCGAGGAAGAAACTACCTTCACGTTTCTTCCTTGTCGCTTATGTAAATATCTGGAACAAATTACCTTCACAGCTGCGGGAGATTCACAATCCACAGTCTTTCAAGCAGGAGGTACGAAAGTTTATGTGCCTGGATAACATAAGACGCCTTTTCAACATCTGTGATTCTGATGACAACCTTTCTGAGACCGGTCCCGATGGGGCATAGATCACATTTTGGTCTGCTTTGGCGCAACTTTGTATTGCGCTCAACTAGGCTTCATGACAGGAGCATCTTGGGCTCACAGGTCCTTCCCATACTTTGCGGTCCCTGTCACACCACGTGAGAGATCTCGGCCCGATCAGTTGCACGCATCTTACAGATGTTAGGACTGCTAATCCGACCACAAACGGTATTCAGCCTACCCCAGTAGTAGCTGAGCGCTTTACTGGCTCCCACCAACACTTAGTTAAATAGGAGGTCTTGAAATAGTAGACGCTACCGCAAAGGCAACCTGGAAACACTAATCGGTAGCTCAAATCCTTTGAAAGCTCCTTCTCGACGTCCAGTTTCTTACTGCTCAACAGATCAGCACGTAAAGCAGCCTTGTACTATTGAATAGGAGCATCCTAAGCCTGTAGGCACTGACCAGGTAGGATATTGCATAGCAATGGGGAAGCAATCCGAACGGACAAACTTCACTTCACTTCTTCCTTCTCTTCTACACTTTGGTTCCTTCGTCTCCATCTTTACCCCTTAGTATTTTCCAAATACCTAGTCCACTTGGTCTTTTGCGAATACTTATACTTGGGACCCATTAGTCACGTCTACTAAAAACATTTTAACAACATTAAGCCTCATGTGAAGTGCCAGGTTCTAGCGTTGTTGTCCACACATATGGTGCACCCGTAAGTTACCATTTATCTGTCTAAAATAGTTGTATAAATTGCCCGCTTTATAGGTATTTCTACTAGCCTACGTAATCGGCATCTACTAGTTGCCCACAACCGATGCCCTCCCCTAGGTTTAAGTACTCGCTACTTTACACCGCTGATTATATAACAGGGCCACCTACCCACCTCGAAGGCAATATCACCATAACCTATATTCAGGCATTTACTCTCCACTTAAGCTTTCTTGGCCCGTACATTTAGTTTTCTCTGAGTTATACGTATGCCTATCACTATCGGAAACGCTGGTAGACAGGCATTGTGAAAAACCAGATCCTTTTCTTCAATCCTTTATGCTTGCACAACAATTTTTCCGGATTCCCTTTCTCTGGCAAAAAGCTAACCATGCGGCAGAGGCCCCTGTCACCTGGAAAGCTAGACACCCAGATATTTTGACCACCACTTCTTCTTTCCTTGGGCGTTCGTACGTAATTTTAACCTTTACCTGGCTCCAAAGCCTACCATACGTAAGGCGCAATGGTGGGTGAACAACCAGCTCCTACTTGTTTTCCGTTATCTTCTCTGCTTGCGTTCATTCATTGCTTGTTCATTCATTTTGCCTGACAATGTGGAAGCTTCCCACCAGGAAACCTCCAAGTTAATAGCTGTTGTGATCTCCCAGTTTTCTATTATCTTACACTGGTGAATATCACTTGCACTTGCATCGGACTCCCAACCAAGAGAGTTAGAGCTCAAAATAGCAACACGAAGCAGAAATGGTTTGCTTTAACACATGAGGCGCAATAATCCGTCACAAATGAGAAAGTGCAACCTCTATAAGATGAGGTGATCGTGCCTAACCAAAGCGGCATTCGTGGTATTTCCCACCTGAATGCATTTCGCTAATTTTTTGGACACATTTCTCTATTATCAATAGAAGACATCTCTAGCTCATTAGCATTGGTGGCACATCCATTAAGATATATAACATAACCTCAAAGTACTGAAACTGATGATGTTTCTCCAGGGAACGATTGCGTTATTCTGGTCCAACACCACAGGCACTTGCATCCGACTCTCAGCTAAGAGAAATAGAGCTCTAAACTAGCAACTTGATGCACAGTCGTGTGTTTTAGCACCTGTGGCCCACTAATCAGTCATGCTTGAGATGGCGCAACCCCCAAGAGAAGGGGTATTCGTGTCTAACCAAAGCGGAACCCAAGGTGTTTCTCACCTGGACACATTTTGTGAATTTTCTCACATTAGTTTTTTTTATTACCACTAGAAGACCACCCTGGCTCATTACTGTCAGTGATACAACCATAGCGACGTATAAAATAGCCTCAAAGAGTCGAAACTGGTAATATTTCTGTAGGAAATGCTTGCGTTATCCTAGTTCAGACGGGGCAAATGAGTTTGATGTTCCCTTGTCTTATCCATATGGACTCAGCTCATGCGGCTTTGGTATAATTTTCGCATCCACATCGGAGCATTAAAACGTTGAATTCCACATTCATAGTGGATTCTGCGGCCCAATATACTCTGAAAATCGCACATGGTCGCATCCTGGCTGTGGGCTAGCTACGCCATATCCTGTGCTGTTCTACCTATATAATAATTCTTAAAGCCTACCTAGTATTTCCCTAAAACCTTTCCGTCTGTTTTCCCAACTTTTACTACGTTTACTAGGGAAGTATGCTTTTCGGCCCACTGCGTCATACTTCGCTACTGCAGCGAATTACACGTCATCTTAGGCATTCCCAGTTACTACTCCATATTCGGAACTTATTACGTTTAGACGTTTTTTGTATTATTTCTTTCTTTTTTCTGTATCTGCTTCCAAAGCAGAACGTGAATTTAGCGGAGGCTCTAAAATGGCGCTATCCGCCGCCGACCGCTAAACATGCAAATATCTCCATAACCACTGCACCTAGCTTAATTATTTTACCTTTGTCGTAACCAGCGCCTAGGGTTTGTCATAGTCCGCCCATTGTTGTCCAGTTTTAGTTAACATTTCAGCTCCAAAACGGCGTTGATTCCGCTTGTTTGGAGATTTACACTTTGAAATTCGCGCCTGGTTTGCGGTTCTGGTATGCTGTTTCTGGGCTATATTTTGGCGCCATTTTCCAATATTAGCGTGTTTTCTAGATAAGCGGACCGGCCTTTCTGTCGCAGTTTTCTAGGAAACGCTAAATTGTTAGCCATTACTGTTATTTCCTTTGTTTCCACCCCAGGGTGGAGCACCACTTTTACGATCATTGATCATTGGTTGGATCATTGGATTATAGAGAGCAGAAGGAAGTTCCTTTGTCAGCTCCGTCACTTCCTGATCGTTTCGGAGATAGCCTGGGTCATTGCGGAACAAGGTCCCACAGAGAAGCGCTGAAGCTGCACTGGAAACAGCTGGATCCCCGTAAACTAAAGTGCGAGTCCAATAAATGCTTGAAATGTTCCTCGGTCTCGGCAACGACGATGGACTCCGGAAGGCGGTTCCAGTCATTCACAACGCGAGTGGATAAAGCCAGGCTGGATCGCACTCGATCACTCCTCGGTTTGAACAGTTTCAAACTGTGGCCTCTTGTTGAACTCTCTGTGTTGAGATGAAAGAATTCCTGTAATTTCCTCCCCAGCTCTCCTCTAAGAATACGTCGGGTGAAGATCGAATCTCCGCGATGACGACGGTAATCCAGGGAAAAGAGGTTCAGTTGTTTGAGTCGGAGAGAATAGGACAGGTCCCGCAGCTCAGCCACAGATTTGGATCCACGCCGTTGAACCTTTTCAATCATATCACATTCAAATTTCGTAAGAGGGTAGGCGGCAGGTAGCCCGTATTCCAGAAGCGGGCGTACATGTGAAGTAAACAGGAGTCGAAAGATCCCCGGGGTCAGGCGAGAGAAAGCTCTGCGTATAGAGTGAAACATCCTGTAGGCCGCAGCGACCTTTTTCTTGGTATCTTCATTAGATTTGAGGTCAGACAAAAGTACCACTCCCAAATCCCTCTCCTGAGTGGCGTTTCTGAGCAAGGAACCACCAACATGGTAGATTCCAAATGGGACAGACGCACCAACTGGGAGAACTGAACACTTCTCATGATTCATTTGCAACTGCCACTTAATTGACCAATCATGTAGCAGGTCGAGTGTCGATTGCAACCTGTCAGCATCTTCCATACTGGATACCTCCATCCACAGCTTCAAGTCGTCGGCGTAGATTAGGCAATATGCCTGGAGTGTTGACGGTAAGTCATTGATGAAGATGTTGAAAAGCACAGGGCCGAGGACCGAACCTTGTGGGACTCCACTAGTCATGAAAACACGGGCGGAAAATGTATCGTTTACTTGCACCTGCATCGTGCGGTCGCGAAGGAAATCAGAGATCCAGGAGAGAAGATTCCCGGCAATACCGATTCCTCGGAGTTTAAGCAAAAGTCGTTCGTACGGGACCCTGTCGAAAGCTTTGCTGAAATCCACAAACACAACGTCCAAGCGTTTGCCGGAATCTAGCGATTTCGCCCATTTTTCCTTAGCAACTAGTAAGTTCGAGGTATATGAGCGTGCCCTTCGAAAACCATGCTGTGCACAAGAGAAGAGATTCAGTTCCTCGAGGTAGAGATGAAGAGTCTGCTTCAAGATCCGCTCCATAACTTTACATAATATTGACGTTAGGCAGATAGGACGGTAGTTGGCTGGATCTTGCCTGTTCCCTCCTTTGTAAATGGGTTTTACAATGCCCACTTTCCAAGCCGACGGGAGACGCCCAGCTTCAAAAGAAAGACGGAAAACCTGACGGGTAGGAGGGGCGATGTATTGCGCCACAATCCTAAGGAACAGGGGGTACAAGCCATCCGGGCCGGGTGAAGAATGCGGATCTAAATCAAGGAGAAGTTTAAGCACAGAATTGAAGTTAATGTCTACTTGATCCAACTCATAAGGAAAACTGGACAGAGTGTTGTCGCAGGCGGGAGTTTCTTTCGTGAGGACAGAGGCGTACTGCTGGGCCAAAAGACTGGCTTTATCAGCGTCTTCGTAAATTTCGATGTTCAAAGGAACACAAGGTGGGGATGTCACTGCCAGCCCTGGTACTTCTTTTTAAATAAGAGAAAAGCGGTTTGGGTGTCATTCTGGAATGTGCTGCTAATGATAGTTCATATTGCTGACGTTTCTGTCGCTTCAACGCGACACAAGCATTTCTGGTGGTCTTGTAGGAAGAGTAATCGAACTCTGTTTGAAATTGCCTGAAACGATCCCACAATTTGCGTCTTCTGTTTATCAGAGATCTCAATTCACTGTTAATCCAAGGTGGACCCCTCTTGAAGCACTTTCTACGGGAGAAAGGAACGATCTGCTCAATTAGAGAAGTCATTTTGGAGAGCACAAGGTTCCACGCATCATCAAGGGGAATGGGATCAGGAATACTCCAGGCCATAGCGCTTGCGACTGTTCTCAGACGGAGAGGATCCGCTTGCCTAAAGTTCCGACGACAAGCACCTTGGCTATGGATCGTGAGGCGAAGTGTCCATTGGAATGAAACGACACAATGATCACTTTTGCCGATGGGTTGAAGAACTGTTAGGTTCTTGACATCTGACTGAGCTGGGGTGAGCACAAGGTCCAGTGCTTGGCGTTTGGTCGGCAACAATGCGGGTTGGCATGGTGACGTGTTGAAACAAATTACAATCGATAGCAGTCTCAAGTAAGGTAGCATCAAAAGAATCAGGTGGACGACCACAAAGAAGTAGGTCCCAGTCGATATTAGGGGCATTAAAATACCCCACGATAAGACTGTCCTTTCACGCGCAGTGCTTCCTGATCGAATCGAGCAAATGAACTCCGGATCCCGATGGCGCTCTGTAAACAACACCAATAGTGTAGGATCTGCATCCACCATGAATACGGCACCACAGGGCATCAAAATCACCATCGTCGCCACTAGTAGCTGCAACCAAATGGGCCTTGAGTTCGGCCTTCCAGTAAAGTATAACGCCACCACCGGGCCTACCTCCAAGGCAGTCGGCTCGACAAAGACTGTATACGGGGATAGAAACATCTGAATCTATGATGTCTGCAAAAAGCAAAGTTTCGGTAAAGGCCATCAAGTCTGGGCGAGTATTTGACGCAAGCATCTGTACCTCATCAAGTTTATTTCTCAGACTGCGTACATTGGCAACAATTACACGCAGTCCATTCTCGTGCTTTACTGTCCTGGGTTGAGGAGAATTGGCCTCCACCGGGTTCTCGGGATTCTCCGGATTACGCGAAAATCCACAATGTGGAGGTCTGTCTCACCATTCGCTCGGCGGGACCGGAGCTCATCAACGGCTGTTTTCATCTTAATACGATCTTCCGGAGAAAGATCTCTCAGGACGTAAAAAGGCTCACCTTTCAAATGTGGGGTTCGTCGGAGGATGCGTCGGCATTCCTCTTCGCTTTGGCATACGATCTTGAGGGGGCGTACCTTGGAAGGATCCTCTTGCTTCCTGCCAAGGCGGAAGGCAGAGATAATGTTTATACCTAATTCACCTTCACCGAATAAAATAGAAATCATTCGTTCAAGGAACCCTTGATCATCCAGCATCCTTTCTGCAGAGGTGTGCTTGGTGGATTCTGGGGCGTTCACAAGGATAAGGCATCTTTCACGAGAGGGTGGTAGAGCGCGACCAGAGATCTGAGGCTGTGGTGACGTACTGTCCTTGATCAAGTTTTCCAACTCGTTGACTGCTGAGAATAGATTTCATTTGGGTCTGGGAATCAGTTTTCTGGGGTTTGGACTTAGACTTTGCCTGACCCATTGGGACAGTGGGAGATCTCCTCACCACGGCAGCGTATGTCTCAGTCGTGGGCTCACTGGGCAAGGCGTGTGTCAAAAGATCTGATGAGGGAGCAGATGGGACACGGCTTCGTTTACCCGTGGGGGTAGCTGAGCCGGCATTGGGTGCGGAAGAAAAAGGTAATGAAACAAGTGAGTCCAACGCAGTGGAAGCTTCGAACTTCGTTGGCGTAGAATGAGGGCTCAGGACTGGCAGTCCGGCGTGAGGGCGTCGACTGTTTAATGAAGTACGGCAGCTGCGACAGGAAACAGTGATAGCCGATGTAGTATATCGTTGCAGGGACTCATAGAGTTCAGAACAAATGTCACAGCAGGCAATATTCAGCCATCCGTCACACTCAGAGCACTGTACGGCCTTCGGACGCGATGTCACACCTTTACTGCAACTCAGGCATTTTGACGTCATAGCTAACAACACGGATAGCGCTTCTCACTCGATCAATCGAAAACAAATCCTTCACAAAATCCGAGAACTTGGAAAAAGCGTCGCTATTCGCAGTTTTACGATCTTATTTTGGCTTGCTTATTCCTTTCTATGAGCCCGCTACTAATGGATGCTCGAAAGGCGGTGATGTGACCAAAGAAAAGGGATCAGATTTCCTCTAGTGATTGATCGTTTACTAATGGAATCAGGCACCTCAACGTTTAGCAGCGGTAGCCGGTGAAAAGCGCAGAATTTGTGCATAAGCTACGGAGACCCAAACTACTGCCTTCAAAAATGTCGAGACCTACGAAACGTTTATATTTATCCCTGCTTTACTGTTCGGAAAGATAAACACGATCAAAAGCAGTTGTTAACGAAATTTCTTCTCCATGCATGAGCATGGATGTTATGTACAATTTGATCGGTCGGGTCGTTTGAATCACGCGGGAGAACGCTGACTTCTGCGCCAGTATCGACGAGATAGCGAACTCCGGTTCTACGATCGGTAACGAAGAAAAGGCGACTGCGTTGACCAGCTACGTCCGTCGCCCCTACGTGCTGGTCCGCCCGTTTCCCTGCTGCTCTCGTTTGAAGGAACAGGGCGGGCGACATGATTTAGCTTGCTGGCCGAATCGTTCGTGGTACCAGCAGTAACCGTTTCTATTCGGTGATCGCACAGGAGAGTTCGAACGTGAACGCGAACGGCTCCTAGAGCATTTACAGCGGTTGGGTCCGGAGGTCGAGAAGTCTGCGAATTGTCGAGTCAATGTTGCCATCTGGGATTTAAGCGTGGCGATATCGTCGTCCGGTTTCGTGTGGACGTGCGAAACCTGGCCGTACGACTCCCAAATTCGGTCGGCTGTATCGGCCAGTTTGGATAAAGGTGCATCCTCACTAGCACAGAGGATGTGTAGCATCTCGCGCGGAAGTCGTTGCAACAACATTTCCCGAAGAAAAGAATCATCTATCGAAGTGGGTTTAGCTAGGTTCTGCATTTTTCGAAGCAGCTGAGACGGCTTAAGATCGCCAAGATCGGTTTCGTTGAGGAGTTTCGTAACTCGTTGTCGATCGGATAAGCCTGTTCTTCTCAGAACAGCTGTCTTGACTGCATCGTAAGTCTTTTGGTCGTCAGGATGATCTAGAATGTCATCAATGTCATCGATGACATTTAGCGGAAGCGCGGAAACCACAAGGTGGAACTTGGTCCTTTCGGACCTAATACCACGCAAAGAAAATTGCGACTCTAGCTGACTAGACCAAGACTTAGGATTAGTCTCGCGAAAAGGTGCGATAGGAAGCGTAACTGTGCCGACCTGAACGTCAGAATCTACGCGATCAGTTTCCATAGCGAGCAAAATAGCGAGCCAGCGAGATTAAACCGGAAAATGAAAAGTGAAAATCAGACGGGTTAGCGAAAAAATGTGACCAAATCTGAAAAGAAAGGTTAGCGAAAACTCACCGGATAATGACCAAAAGTCGGGGGTCATCAATAAAGCGAGAAGCACGGTCGGTACGCTTTAGAACCAATACGCGAATATAATGCCACCCTCCGATGAGTGGAGAACACCAAAAGTAACGCTAGGAAAAATTTATTAAGTGGGCGAAACGCTATCTAGTGTTAAAAATAAAGCACCGGAAGATAGCTAGCTGGGGGAAAGGTGTGGTCACGTACGCGGAGAGCAAAGATGGCCGCGGAGCCGATGGTCAAGGGATTACGAGGGCAAACGTACCCCGAACGCCTACTTAGTTTGGGGATGCAGTCAATGCCCTATCGAAGGATTAGAGGGGACCTAATCTTAACCTACCGTATTTCGACTAAGAAGGTTGGTCCTGATTTGTCCATGCTATTTAGTCCTGCTAGATTATCTGGTCTTCGCGGGCATTGTATGAAGCTGGACAAACCGCGGTCCAATCGAGTTAGAGCGGAGACATGCTTATCGCGTCGAGTCATCGAGCGCTGGAACCTGCTTCCGGAAAATGTTGTCAAGGAAGCTACGGTTAATGGGTTTGAGCCTCAACTAGACGCTCTTGGGTGGCAACACGAAACCTTTCCGTTTTCCTGACAAATTCCCATCTTCCTACTTAGATTCTATTTTCTTTACTTTTCCTCGCCATTGGTATTATTCTCTTCTTTTAACTGATTTCCCCTACTCTCTTCGATTCTTCTTTCTTACTTCACGTAACTGACATGGCTGGGACAGCTAATGTAAGGAACGTGGGCATTAAATTGGTGGACCAGGGTGTATTTCGGGTGTTTTCGTTCTAGGCCCATCAAGAAGTCGGAGCACCCCTATCAACTCCTGGATCGACGACGCGCTCAAGAAGGAACACTTACGGGTTTCATCCTATCGTTCCAGTCCCACTTGAACTTGAACTTGAGCGTCGCGCCGTTCAAGTTCAAGTTCAAGTGGGACTGGAACGATAGGATGAAACCCGTAAGTGTTCCTTCTTGAGCGGGTCGTCGATCCAGGAGTTGATAGGGGTGCTCCGACTTCTTGATGGGTCTAAAAGGAAAACACCCGAAAAACACCCTGGTCCACCAATTTAATGCCCACGTTCCTAACATTAGCTGTCCCAGCTGTGTCAGTTACGTGAAGTAAGTAAGAGAGGAAGGAGAATCGAAGGTAAGGGAGTAGGGGAAATCAGTTAAAAGAAGAGAATAATACCAATGACGAGGAAAAGCAAAGAAAATAGAATCGAAGTATGAAGATGGGAATTTGTCAGGAAAACGGAAAGGTTTCGTGTTGCCACCCAAGAGCATCTAGTTGACGCTCAAACCCCTTAACCGTAGCTTCCTTGACAACATGTTCTGGAAGCAGGTTCCAGCGCTCGATGACTCGACGCGATAAGCGTGTCTCCGCTCTAACTCGATCGGACCGCGGCTTGTCCAGCTTCATACAATGCCCGCGAAGACCAGATAATCTAGCAGGACTAAATAGCATGGACAAATCAGGGCCAACCTTCCCAGTCAAAATACGGTAGGTTAGGATTAGGTCCCCTCTAATCCTTCGATAGGGCATTGACTGCATTCCCAAACTAAGTAGGCGTTCGGGGTACGTTTGCCCTCGTAATCCCTTGACCAACCTAGTACCGACACGCAACACCCTTTCTAGTGCCATTTTGTCCCGGACAAGGCATGGTGGACAGGCCTGGACGCAATATTCTAGGTGGGGTCGCACAAACGCTGAGAAGAGCTTCACAAA
>CALYDF020002613.1:0-15378 GCA_944474145.2 Dicrocoelium dendriticum | reverse complement strand
AATGGATTTATGGATTTACAAGTTTGATATGCGAACATCTCCGCTATTCCACATAAGTCTATGGTGAGTCCACCAAAAAGCTTTTCACTTTATTATGCAATTGATTTTCGCAATAATTTCCATCCCACGGGATTGTTAAGCGATGCTATTTTACCCGTAATAAACCATTGTCCTTGTCCATTGTCCATTGACGCCTACTCATCTTCACCCAGACCAGACTATGGACATCTTAGAACTCAAGCTCGCCTTTGTTGTACCAAATTTGCCATGCATTCTGGCCAAGCAGCTGAGGTGTCTCTCACACCTAGGTAACATGTATAGGGAAGGTGAATGCCGAAGGATTATCAAGCAGAAGTAGTTTGTCAGAAAATCACTTATCATGCCGCTAATATCTGCTTAAGACATAATTGCACTGCATTGTCGAAAAACTGCTGAGTTGTGATTGAAATATAGGTGGCATATAAGCGTTCAAACCAAGCTTATCCCCTTTGATCATCTGTTAGCGTCGGCACTCACTAAGTAATAGATCCGAAGGGATATGTTACATCTTCCTTTCAATTCCTACCAATAAGAATTACCAAATGATTATGAATAAACTTCCACAATCAGTTTCAGCCAACTTGATGATAGCCAATATACAAAGCCTCACAGTAAACTATGACAACCCAGCGGTACTGTGGTCTGACACATTCTGACTACTCAATCAAGAATTAACAAGCGCTGTTATACCAGTGAGAAGTAATTAACGTAATGGGGAAGTAGAATATCCTAAGTAAAATTGCTGGTTCAAAGCCCTGGTAATCTGCCAACACGGTTTGCTCAAAGTACTCGGCGTAGTTATATAGAAGCTACTTCACTAACAATATATCTCCCTGTGGATTTCAATGCATCTCAGCAAACTCAGTCTAACTTTGCATCCATATAGTTTGCTGAAAGAGCAAATACCGTTGATTGCAGTTCAATATGAACACTTCATTACTTCATGAAACACATCACACTTATGCGTCTTAGCTAGAGGTGAGAACACTTTATTCCGTATGTTACGCGAAGCGTCTAATACAAACGACTAGATTACATCTGCTTAATGGATCATATAAACGCTTTCCCAAGCAGCTGCGTCGGCGAGTTCTTTCAATACGTGGTAGCGTGTGATTATATGAGTTAGTTCCGAGTGTTCAGATGGATACTCTGCATAACACACATAGCAAAAGTTATTACTAGGTGGTCACTGCGACCTAATGGACTATCCATCAATAACTTGTCAATCATGAGCCCTTCATTTGTGAGCACAAGGTCCAATATGGACGGTTTGTTTTCTGTTCTGAATCTAATGGGCGTGGTGACGTGATTGTACAAAGGAATATTAGCGATCAGTTCCTGCAAGTCTGCTATGAACTGCTCACTGGGCGATGCCGAAACCTCCAGATTATGCAGATTGAACTCCCCGGAGATGAGAGTGTGGCTGTACCTAGTGCGTGTTACTCTGTTTACGCCACGGATCAAGCAGGAATCCATTTCCAGAGTGGACGTTGGGGGGCGCTAAACGATAGCTATGAGACATGTGTCGTTGTGCCTCAGTCGGAGACGGCACCAGAGTGAGTCGGTAATGTGTGTTTCCAGGTCTTCAACGATTGTATATTGTAGACCGCTGCGGTAGTAGAGTAGGACCCCACCTCCTCTGCTGGGGCGGTCGTTCCAGATGAGTGACATTCCGGCTATCTCAACCTCAGCATCAGTCACTTCTTGATGCAACCAAGTTTCGGTAATAGAAATTAGGTCCCAAGCATTCGCAACCTGACGCAGTCGAAGTTCGTTAATTTTACTGAGGAGATTTTGGGCGTTGGTGTACATACATGAAAGTTTCGCAGATTTAATCAATGTTTCAGAAGTTGTACAACTCATACGTGAAGTTTCGCCGACCAGTGAGTGGCGGGCGACTGGATGGGTGGATGAAGCAAATGAGTTTACGCCGACCATTAAAGGGTTGGCGACTAATCGCTTTTTGGATGGGTTGCATACTCTCGAGAAGTATTTGATATATAAGCAGGTATCAGATGCTCCGAATCCCGGTGTTTGCTTGTGCTCTGCTGTGCCCGTCCGGATAGTATGGCTACTCTTGAAACCGTCCCCGAGCTGGGTCCTGCAGTTGGCGTTTTCATTAAGAGTTGTGCCTCTACTGAATTGTCATTAGAAGGTGCTGATGTTCCCGCTGCTTTCAGACGAATTTCCGTTGGTAATCTGCAACGGAATTTAATCCAGTTCGCCAGTAGGGTTTGTGCCATTAGTTCTGACTGTAACACAAGTTTTAACAGCCTCGGACCGCATCCTTTATAGTTTGGTGATATGGGGATCCTTGTCAACGAGGTGACCACCACATTTTTGAGAGAAAGAACCTCCCGGATGTAGTGCCATTGCTCGCGGTCATGCATCTGGGCATCATCTGAAAAGGAGTCAGTAAGCTCAGGAACACCGTCAGCAATCACCATTTTCTTATCTTGACTTATTCTGTACCTGTCATTGTTAGCGGTATCCCCTGAACGTTCTTTCCATGGGATTTCGGGTATTATGAGCACTCCACTTGAGTCGTTGCGCAGACGATTCGCAGATAGCAGAACGGCCTCAGTCTCGTCCGCCGAGTTCAGTGTTACCCGAATTAACCGGGGTTCGCCGTAGTGCATGTTGAAAGAGGCTGTAGTCCAGAGCGGTTTTAATCAATGTGGCATTGAAGGAGTCCGATCGGCGATCACAAAGCAGTAGATCCCAATCGATATACAGTGTCCTAAAATGCCCCAAGGTTAGACAATCCATACGCCCACTTTACATCCTTATCGAGCCGAACAAGCGCGCTCCGGAGCCCGATGGCACTACGTAGACGACAGCGATCAAGAAATATCTGCATCCACCATGGACCCAGCACCATAGGGCTTCGAAATTTTCATCATGGTCACTGATAGCTCCAATTACCTCTACCATGAGACCTATCTTCCAGCAGAGCATTACTGCACCATCTGACCTCACTACGTAACAATCGGACCGGAAGTGGTGTTATCCAGGGATAGACAATTCGGAGTCTGTGATATCAGAGAATAGCCAGGTTTCGGTGAAGGCCATCAGGTCTGGAAGAGTCTCCGAATGAAGTAACCGATTTTCATCCATTTTATTCCATAGACCGTGCACATTGGCTGATAGGATACGTAGTCCGTTTTTATACTTTAGTGTCTAGGAATGACAAGATTCGGCCTCCAGCGGGCTCTTGTGCTCTTCCGAACTAGGCAATATTCCACGATACATAGGTGGGTTTCACCACTCGCCCGGCGCGTTCGTAGATCCTCTACAGCCTTCTTCATTTTAATTCGGTCCACTGGAGCGAGGACTCGTAACAGGTAGAAAGGTTCACCCATGAGACTTGAAGTCCGTCGCAGAGTGCGCGCGCACTCTTCTTCCTTTCCGCATACAATCTTCAGGGGTCAAACCTTGGCGGAATTTTGCTGCTTCATACCAAGACAAAAGTCGAGAAAATGTTTATTCCCCGTGCGCCAACATCAATAATGGAGAAATGATCCGATCGATCTGTATTTGACGGTCAAACATTTTTTCCGCTAACGTAGACTTGTTGGATTTGGCCGCAGCGTCTACCGCACACGGCTCTAGCAGATTTGATCCCGAAACACTAGTTTATCTGGACGATATCATTTGCACTGCAGAACTACGCCAGAACACAATCAGGGTCTTATCGCGGTGCTGGATCAAACTCTCACCGGCGTTAAAACTTCAACGCTCAAAATGCTAATTTCTTATAGAAGAGGTGGCCTACCTATGTCATATCGTGTCTGGAGAAGAAATGCCCAGCGACCTATATTCAGATTCTGAAAAGTACTAAATGAGGGCGTAATTTTCTCAGCTTTGCCTCTCACTATCGGCACTTATTACGACAGTTTGCTAACATCGCCACCCGTTGAACGAAATTCTGAAGGTTGATCAAGGTTTCGTTTGGGGAAATTCGCAACAAGAAGCATTTGAAACAACCCGGACTGCACTCTTTGAAACATCCATCCTTACATTCTCTGGCACGCGTCCATCTGCTAGTCCCCTCCTTTCTGGACACCGATGCAATCGACACTGATGTCGCAGCTCTACTCTCGCAACACACAGTGGAAGGCATGGAAAGGTTTATTGCGCATGTCAGTAAATGTCTTCCGCGAAGGCAGCGCGACTAGTGCACAACGCGAATAGAAAGCATGGCGAAAGTGTTTTTCCTTAAACAATGCAGTCACTATCTGCTCGACCACAAGCTCAGTGTGCGTACTAATCACCAATCATTATTCTGGCTTCAAAATTCCGGAATCCAGAAAGACAGGTAGTCATTTTGCAGGAACAATAGCAAGAATACGAAGGTGCATGTCAACACCGTCTAGCACAAAACATGGGAATGCGGACGCTTTCTCACTAAGGCCTCTCACGGATCATGAACGATGACCATCATGCGTAACTGTTTGCGTGAGTGTTGTCATTCTGGGCGCCTCCGTTACAGAGAAATGGATGCGGTTGCAGTTGACGGACCCGGAACAGAACCTTTTGTATGATCGCAAAATTTAGTATGTAGATCGACAAACGTATCAAGAACTGGTGGGCATCTGTTGGAAAATCCAATATTTATTTTTACTATAACCTCACTTACGGGTGATCAGCAGCACAATGTATTTCCAGAACGGGCCGGCTTATTTGCGAAGGATTGTTGTGCGGATCTCTGCATCGCAGAAATTTATGCGAACTAAATCTTAGGACACGCAGGACAGAGTAAAATGGCGGCTGAAATTTGACGTCCGTTTTGGTAGTTCTATATACGGTGCAATATTACTGTACATCGCCACGAATGAGTTAATTGCGCGAAAATCAAACAACCCACAACAAATCATCACGGTCAACTGCAAGCAACGAGGAGTGGTTTTCCGATTGATATCGTGGGCATCGGCGGTCTCCTTCTCTGCTGGACAGACGACTTACTTGTTCAACGAAACCTGAATATGAGGGTTCACAGCGCACTGTCGAAACCACTTGAAGTACTATTTGTCTAAGTTTTCAGTGCTGAGCACTTTACTTCCCGGCTTTCATAAATGATCTAGCAAATGCGTAGTATTCAAAATGACTATTATGTGCCGATGATCTAAGCATGTGGCGCGCTACAGCATAGATGGGTAATCCTACGGCCCTACAGGTTGACATGAACAAAGCGTTTATATGATCCATTAAGCAGATGTAATCTAGTCGTTTGTATTAGACGCTTCGCGTAACATACGGAATAAAGTGTTCTCACCTCTAGCTAAGACGCCTAAGTGTGATGTGTTTCATGAAGTAATGAAGTGTTCATATTGAACTGCAATCAACGGTATTTGCTCTTGCAGCAAACTATATGGATGCAAAGTTAGACTGAGTTTGCTGAGATGCATTGAAATCCACAGGGAGATATATTGTTAGTGAAGTAGCTTCTATATAACTACGCCGAGTATTTTGAGCAAACCGTGTTGGCAGATTACCAGGGCTTTGAACCAGCAATTTTACTTAGGATATTCTACTTCCCCATTACGTTAATTACTTCTCACTGGTATAACAGCGTTTGTTAATTCTTGATTGAGTAGTCAGAATGTGTCAGACCACAGTACCGCTGGGTTGTCATAGTTTACTGTGAGGCTTTGTATATTGGCTATCATCAAGTTGGCTGAAACTGATTGTGGAAGTTTATTCATAATCATTTGGTAATTCTTATTGGTAGGAATTGAAAGGAAGATGTAACATATCCCTTCGGATCTATTACTTAGTGAGTGCCGACGCTCAATCACAACTCAACAGTTTTTCGAAAATGCAGTGCAATTATGTCTTAAGCACATATTAGCGGCATGGTAAGTGATTTTCTGACAAACCACTTCTGCTTGATCATCCTTCGGCATACACCTTCCCTATACATGTTACCTAGGTGTGAGAGAAACCTCAGCTGCTGGGCCAGAATGCATAGTAAATTTGGCACAACAAAAGCGGGCCAGCGACGAGGATCTAGCAACTGTATAGACCTTGGCAGGCGTGTGATTGCTAAAATCAGTACGCGAATTGCCAATGTTAAAACCATCCTCATCAGTCTGCAGCGCCTGTGTTGCCGCTGTCTGAAAGCACGCTGCGTCCTGCTCATGCTAGCCTGCGCCCATCCTGATTTGTCCATCCGACCCGTGCATTTGTGGTCAGTTCGCGTGGGTTTCGCTTGACCGACGCATCATCAACAGTACTGTGTGCGCCAACTGACAGTGCTACGTTCTCGCGTGCATATGCACGACCAACTCGCAACTGATAGGACTAACATTTGTCGATTGATCGCTAACACTACGCCCATAAAGAGACGAGTCATCAGACAGAAAAGACGTGCCCAAGTTCGTCCTGCTACTGTTCTGATTATATCTCGTGCTGGTTCGAAGTACTACTGCAGAGTCTGGTTTGGAGATATGCATAGTGCGCTTATTGGCATACAACGTTGGCCTTGCGGCTACGAACTGCTACAATGACATTTCATCTTCCACCTCCGGAACCTTTCCGGTGCGATTCCAGTGTTAAACCTACTGAATTGAATTTGGCTAAATGTAAAACTTCTTTTACGAATTACCTGGACTTAATGCCTTCAGGTATTACTTACACTGAAGATCGAAAGTTGAAACTTCTTTGTTCCCTGTTCGGCAGTGAAGGCCAACGTTACTTTGACGTATTGGAACTATAAAAGAAGGACGCGCATACAAGCAGATTCGATGTATTTGACCGACGTTGGGGTGCCCGACCTAACACCTTCCTAAAATGTTACGACTTTTGCCGGTTGAAGCGAGAGGACTCACAGCCACTGGAGCACTACCGCTCTCACTTGATCCGTGCCGTAAGAACCTGTTCTTACGCCAGCATCCCAAAGACTAGATTTGAAGGAGTTTTGTTGACCCAACACTTCATAGCCGGCATCACTTATCCATCGCATACGAGAAGCCCTACTTTTTGACGGCCATTCGAAGCTTTCCTGTGACATTGATCGTCGAGCTCAAAACAGCTAGCTCGAACTGCCGCGCCTGTTCGAAATGAGTGAAACTCTTGACTCAATAAACTTCAGAGCAAAGCTTCCGTGCCATCTCAAAATGTAAATGTCTTGTGTTCTCTATGTAGCAGTTCTCGCCACGAAGCGGACTGTCAAACATGTCCGACCCGCACAGCAGATTGTAAAACTTGTGAAGAACAGGGTCATTTAGTCCGACGATGTCGCTCTTGCCGCGTAGCTCTAGTTGACCAACAACGGAGTGATGATCCTTCTCTATCGATTACGGAAAATCATGTTTCAATAGGTTATGTTATCCAGAAAATCGACAATCGTTTTCATTGGATTCTAAGCTCCATTCTCCTGATATCCGTAACGCTACGATCCATGTTCACCACACCACTGTGCCAGTTGCTACGGAAATGTATTCGGCATCGCCTATAATAATTATCCCATCCAGCCGTTAGACAATTATTTGCATGCTATGCCAGCAAATCTAACATCGTACAAATATGACTCATCCACAAATGCCCGTGGGCACATTCGCGGATATATAACGACGTAACTTAGTCCACATTCGGTCACCTCCGACGTTGCTGTGTATGTGACTTCATCCTCATTAGCAACAGCAGTACATCAGCCAGTTGAGCTGATGCTTCGCTGCCATACAAACATGAGGACCAAAGGAATAAAGAATAATAACAGGAAGAGGGACTTACCAGAATACCTTAAAGACCTAATCAAACAATCAAGCTCAAGGCGGCTACACCTTGTCAAAAAATCATCACAAATAGCTCGCTATCATGCAAAGATAACGCGGCATTCGCGAGACACCTACCTTGCAGCTTTCACTGCCCCGCGTCATAATCAGCCATTACTCTGCATATAACTCAGCAGCAAACACACTTTAAAAGGTTGTCCGACTAGGAGATGGCCGCAAATGTGAAACTAGTATCGACTGCGAGCCATGTCCTGTAAAGTTTCGAGCCAAACTCATAGTGGGTCACGTGAACTCTAGCTTGGAAGACGAGACGGACCGACGGCACCCAGTTTGGTCGTCAGTGACTTCATTCTTCGCTCCCAAGTCAGCTTATGTTCACCTCGAGCCTTGCGTCACCCTACATCTGGCAGACTAAAAAAGGCCCTTCTCGGTAAGCGGTGACCAGGCATACGTAGTACATGCCTAAGCCAACGCAACTCATTAAGTGCTACCTGTTGTTCTAAAAACTAGCTTGTGCATCACTGCCTAGCTCTCGCTACACACATCATCATTACGGACACGCTGGTGCCACCCGACAAGAATATAATGCTCCGCAGACAACCGTGAGCAGACGAAGGCGCCTCAGATCGTCAGACCAAAGGGACCAAGTCTTATTCCCATAGAGTAGAACGGCCCTCACTGTGGCCTTGTATACACGACCTTTCAGATGGAAGAAAACTCCCTTCTGTCGCCAAAGATGCCTCAGATTCAAGAAGGCAGCTCTAACTTTTGCACTATTTGAACTGACCTCCGCAGCTATACACCGTTGCTATACATCTCGTTGCTGATACAGCTGCCAAGGTAACTGAATTGATCAACTACCTCGAGTTCCTCGCTGTCTTTGGTCAAGGGGTCATCAAGTAGCTAGTGGTCCTGCAGCAACACTTTGCACTTTGAAAGTGCGAAGCGTACACCAAATAATGGAACTACTCAACACAGGT
Source organism: Dicrocoelium dendriticum (assembly GCA_944474145.2). Classification (NCBI taxonomy): domain Eukaryota; kingdom Metazoa; phylum Platyhelminthes; class Trematoda; order Plagiorchiida; family Dicrocoeliidae; genus Dicrocoelium; species Dicrocoelium dendriticum. The sequence continues at coordinate 6,623 of CALYDF020002613.1, read as the reverse complement.
TATTCAGCAGATAGAGCGTCCGTTGATGATCTGCGCGATGGCCGATGCAATACGTAGTTAACGTTTGAGGAAATAGCTGTTTGGATGTGGGCTGCGATACTCCTAGGGCGCCCAGACCTAGACGGGAGGACGACTAGTGTCCACAACCAAAGCCTTTGGCTTAAAAGCCTGTCCACAAGGCGTCGGCAAATTGGCACTATTGTAGTTTTACAGATATGCACGCCATCCCATTTCCGACTCATAACCTGGAGGACCAGGAGACTGAGTTTGTCTGACCGCTAACCATCGATCAACCTGGTAGGAGTAGCTCTCCTGGAGACCGAGGGCACCACCCAGTACAGCTCAATGGGTCGACGAGATAAGCAGGCCTTCGCACCACATTAAGGTCCAGCCTCGTTGCGACGGTTTGTGGCTTCCAAAGATAGTCCAGGCCTGCTGGGGTGAAATGTTATGGTTTCTCTTAACATAACACGGTCCATCGGTGGAATGCGCATTATGACACTCAGTGCGTTGACACTTGAAGTCCTATACCCCAAATTGTTCACTGAGAAAATTAGCCGGATTCTGTCTACCGTTCATCGTCTATGTCTTAACCAGGACGCCAAACCGTTTTCCATATCGCAACCGCGTGAGTTGGTGGTAAAGGCCATGCAGGAGATAGTATCCAACGACCTGCTAGAGCCAATTGACTGACCCGAGTGAGTAGATCCCATGCTCACCGCCTTAACGCAAGATGGTACTATACTCATATGTAATGATTTGAAGGCATTGAGTAGTCGTATAATTGTCAAGAAATTTGTCCTCCCCACAGTCAAAATAACCGGCGCATGGTATTCCTCTAAACTAGACTTGAAGGAAGCCTTTTTGCACATGTCATTGGTATCGGAGTCGAAGCCGTCTGTTTCAGTACAATGTTTTGCCAATGAGCTTCAGCTCCTCACCGACAGCGTGGTAGAAGTTCATGAATCACTCACTGGCAGACCTATCCGAGCAAGTCGCTTACACGGACGATAGTTGCGTTTTTGCTCCCTTTAGAAAAGAGCACGACCTTAGACCACGCACTGTATTACACCGATCAGAGAGCCTAAATCTTAGGCTCAAACTGGGAAAATGCAACTTTGGTGGTACGGAGTTCGAATTCCTTCGGTAGATCTTGCAAGATTTAGGAACTAAGCAACGGAATCCAAAGCACAGGGAACACCAGCCGAAACCCCTCCCAAGCTGACAACTGCCAGCGACAAGTAAAGGTTTTCAAGCTCGCCTAATTGCAATGTTTCTGCGTATGGCGCACTGAATGTTGCACATAATGATGCTCATTTAATATAACACACCTAAAGTTGGTTTCACTTGCAGTACTTATATACGTATACACCTAGCATAATCATGTAATCGTTCATTAACTGACCTATATTTCCTGAAGGACTTTGAACGATTCTGACAATCGGAAATGGACTTTATGTGCTACCGTGGACCATTCGTGATTTTCCAGGTAGGACTAGTGTCCGATGAGCGCCCGTTTAATATCCGATAGGCGCTCGAGGGTGACCGTTCTAGCTCCCGATGGGCAACTGGGTTGCACAAATCTCGCCACTCATCGGGCGCTCACAGAGAAAATCTTGTGCGATTCAAGTTTGAACGTCCGGTTTTTTTCAGCTTTTGTTCGCTGTAGGAATAATCTGGCCCCCTTAACTCCTGGCAAAACCATTGAGTGAAAGTTGTTTCAATTCCACAGATATTGCGATCGCAATACAACTAAAATTTCGAAGTAACTCCGAACGGAATGTTTCGGACTGTTAATGGATTGTAAGAGAAATAGTTGGCAGCACTTTCCATTTACAGTTCTTTGTGTTTCCCCAAACTATGACCTTAGATGACCTATGGTCTTGGCCTCAACATAGCACGTTGCCACAACTAGTGCACGCGATTCCGTCAACTTCCTCTTGAAGATTGTGGAAATTGCGTTTAAATACCTAATACTACTCACCAGTACACTGCAAACGGAGGAACGTGGCGCAACCACAATGACCTTCCGCACAACCACGCCATCCAGTGAGACCGCTTAATCCACGCCCGCACCTGACCAGATCCGAACCCCGGCCACCAGACTAGAAGACGACCACCCTACCACCAGGCTAAGAACTACATTGATGGGTCAACACTGCTTATATTCCTACCAGCACGACAGTCCGCTGACATCAGTCATATCCTTTTGTCAGGTATCCACGCAAGCCATCTCTGTTACATGTTGAAACTAACGTCCCGAATCTTTGATCAGTCATGAATTAGCAGTGCCTCTTTGAATCCAGGACTGAGTTACTCTTATGACATCCGTAACAACAGTTATTAAGCTGGCATTAGTAACTCAGCAATAACGTTGCTTGGGAAGAATCTGCTGGTCGCGCGATATTTCATTTTCTGGGAGTGCAACCCTGTACGCTAACCTCACTCTTATGGACGATAACTCTAGGTGTCACATAACCGAAATGAGCAGCGTAGATGTATCAGCAGTTATGCGTAATGAGGGTGTGAATTCCGAATTCACGAAAGTGAACGTCTCTACTAACGACTGATTGGTAGTGTGCTTATTCTAAGAAGTTGATCGAAATACTATCGACATTTGTTCAGTTACAGTTAGATGGTTGATGTGACTATAAGCGGATTTCATCTTGTGTATATCGATATACACAACACGCTGCCATCACATTGCGCACTGACGAGCAAATAAATTACCGATCAGAATTTTGCTATGTAAACTGTTGTGTCTCCTGTTGTAGCATCTGTATAGCAGATGACATAATTGCCGACAGCCCGATGAGTGCCTTTTATCGTGCGCTCGAATGGCCAATCGTGCCGACAGGAGGGCCTGAGACAGCCACGTTTAAGTGAATGAGAGTTTATCGGTATGAGACATATCAACCAGCAGACCCAACTGGTACATCCTATTCATTGGGCTGCGCACATTACCTAGCACTATCTGAAGGTTTTCATTAGGTTTAGACCTGGGTCGTGCGCTACCACAATGGGCACGAATTACGTAATTAATGGACTCTAAATAAACCGAACATATGCTGCGCCGTTTGGTACAGCATGCTAGTGCCTAATTCTACTAAGCTATTAATGGATGAAAAATGGATAACGAATAATAAATGCTTGCATTTAAACTTGCGTATGTCTATGGTCATATATTTTCCTTTTAATGCTCTTACATTTTCAAATTTTATTAATTTATAACAAAGTTTGCTCTTATTCCTACAGTAGTGTTTTTACTTTACTTAAAGTTAAATTTTTAGTTATGTATATCTATAACTTTGCTAATACTTGTTAAAACGGGCATGGTCATACCCTGTTTTTATACTGTAATTCTATGTTAAATGTAACTCGGTTAGAACATTATTTTAGGTCTTATTTTTGCAGTAATGTGTGTCCTTTATATTAGTTTTAATTTTCTAAGTATTTCCTCAGTGTGTTCAATCCTGCTGCTCTTTGAACCTTTACCTGATTCTGAGAAGGCGTAATTCAAACGTTTCCCGCCAATCCGTTAGTTACGGGTTACCGAATGGACTCTGGATGGACGGAAAAGTACCGCCCTATTAACGCCCCAAGCAAACATTCAGGGCCAAAGCGCCCACAACTAGTGCTTACAACATACTGTAGTGTTTATACATATGTTATATTGTCTCAATCCCATCACCAAGCTTAGGATTACATCTTTTGTACTGTTTGTTTGGATTAGATTTTAAAAAATAGACTTTTGGTTATCTGCGCTCCGTCGTGCTTATTGTTGGCTGTGCTGCTTCTGCGTGTGTACAGTGTCGTTCAGTCCGCTTGTGAATCGGAGCTTAGACGCGGAATTACTACCGAACGTCTATTTCCATCGTGCACGACTTGTATCACAGGTATAGTGTATTCTACAATTAGAACTCAAATGTGATTCGACTGTAAGTTGACCCTTTTACGAAAGATTTGAAGTTTGCTAAGGGAGAGAAACCTTCCTAGTATCCTTCTGATCACTATATAAATTGATGAGGTAAACTTATTATTTTGCGATCGCGTATTTCTCTTACTCATGTCTGATCACAGCCGATGCGTCGTTACTGACAATTTTTGTCGAGTTCTCACTTCCTAATTTCGGCAGTTCTAATGGACATGTATGATTTACTCAGTTAGATGCCACTATCCGATATCGTGAGATCACTTCACGATATTCCATTTCATACGCCGTCTTGCACTTTCATGTCTCCATTGCCTCTGAAGTCTGATATCCTTGATCCTTTGGGTGCAGAAGCGCCGGATGAGAAACATAAAGCAGCTATCCATAAACGCACCACTGCGTCTAATACGACACATCTGCAATAGTTACATTCTGGCGTTGAGCTTAGCGCTCGCACCCCATCTCAGCTTCTTGGACACATGCGTTCCCTAGTAGGTTCGTCGAAACTCGTCGACTCCATACTCCCCAACTTTGGACGAAATGCCTTCTGGCAAAAATCACAACGATTTTATCACTTTTTAGGGATGATATCACATTGGAAAAGCTCGCAGAAGATGCGGAGCAAACGTACGTATGTTTCTTTAAGAGTACGCTTAATCAAGCAGCTGAGTCCACCACAGTCATCTCATCTCAAATTACAAGGCAGATTCGCTCAAGGATATAATCTCCTATTTAAAACCCGGCATGTCTGCTATTCGACATGAACGCACCACTAACCGAAAAAGTCCTCGTGGTCCGCGCCGCAGCACATCACGCTCACGTCAGCAGTCGTAATGCTACTTCCACCGTCGCTTTGGTAAAGCAGCAGGTACCTGTCTCCCGGAATACAATTATCCCAAAGGAACTCCGATATCACAACCGCGAAACACCAAAGCCAGCCAGTAATGACGACGGCTGTGGCTGGCCAAGCCCACAGTTGTCTTCAGTACGTGTTCGACTCCACGACTAAATTCCATTTTTCAGGCGATACGGGCGCAGAAACCAGCGTTATAACATGAGCTTATAAGATCCGCGCTCTGAAAAAAGCCGGACTTAGGTTACAGACGATTAACCCGAATAAGATTGCAACAGGTGACCAGAAGCGGTTGCACCTTAGCCTTGGTTTACGACTCAAAGATGCTTATATATTTGCAGCTGATTCGTCATCGGCACTTTTAATCAGCAGGCTTAGGCTAGTCTGGAAAAGCACTAGACGCCAGTGTTTCGACCTTCTGGATCTCCATAGTGGTTCACCACCCAGCGGACCCCTGTCGGATTCCGCCTTTATGACTTCAGGATGACTTCAGGATGGTTCCACTTTACCACGGGTGACAGACGCTGGTCTGCCTTTTTGACATTGGACTATGACATATGACTACGACCTAGTCAATTGTCAATCGCGCCGTTCCGCGGATGTTACTCATTGCGAAATGGCACTTGTTGCTGGCATCCTGAAGTCATGGGGGTGGAATCTGTCAGGGGTCCGTTGGGAGGCGCACGACTGACGAGACCCAGAAGGTCGCAACGCTGGCGTCTGGTGCTTTTCCAGACTACATTAAGTCTGCTGTTATTGAGTGACACTGATGAATCAACTGCATTACACTAAACTCCTGTTATCTTCACCAATGAAAATATCCAAAAACCCATAAATGGCATCGGATCCATCTCGAAATTTGCCTCGTCGTCTATCTAGTTTGCATAAGGAAAAGGGATAACAGCCCTTTGCTCACTGTCCCTTGCCATTTCGCCCAAGTCAGTTATGCCGAACTTCACCTACTCATGCCAGACAGTACGCGGTATTCCTCTTCGCTTCAGCAGTTGCTGTCGTTGGTCCCTGATAATACCGAGAATAACGAGCGTGAAAATGAGTTTCGCCGTAAAATCGTCACAACGCGTCCAGTGACGTCAGCCAAACCGAGACGAGTACCCTCGGATAAGCTCCAATTTTGACGGTAACGCCGGGTACCCGGATGTCTGATTAGAGAATAACTGGGGGCGCTCGAGTAATATACGTTTTATACTTACTAACTATATAGATTGGTGGTCATTTATCGCCGTGATAACAATGTCTGCATTTATTTCCTTCATTTACCTTAACTATCCGCCACCTGAGTCTGGTTGAATGCATCACTATATGCGCTGCCAGTGGTCCGTAGCTACGCCATTGGCTCACCATTTTGTTACCGCAGAGGTTGCCATGGATGACAATCGCCTCAAGTCTCCTGACGCTTGCTCTAGGTCTAGTGCCCAAAGAAAGAAAACCATAAGGGATGAAGTTTTTCAGAAAATTTTCGTCCTTGCGTGCGACACGAGGTATACATGATATTCTTTCACATGCAATAGTATTTAGCTTCACCACGGAGCGTGTGCATGTTGGATCAGTTGTGTAATGAGGAATCTGTTGATGTTGCCAATTCCTCAGAATTTTAGTCGGAATTGCCTGTTGCAGAGGCAGCAGCGATTGCTACTGCCGTAAGCACTGAGTACCCCTATGGAGGTCCGTGAATTAAGGAGGATCCAAATTATGTGTTGCACTAATGTAACATAATACGTTTCGTATGCGCCATTTTACGGCCTTCGAATAATGTAACATTCGAGGAACTTCGCTGTGGTGGCTGTGTGGAGACAAACCACTTAGATGTACAGATTAACA
>CALYDF020002610.1:0-14060 GCA_944474145.2 Dicrocoelium dendriticum | reverse complement strand
CGAGAAATGAGTGACAATCGCACTCACGGCATTACTCAAACACAAGCACCGAAAAATTCAGACAGTGTAAAGTGTGGTCAAGTCGAGAAAAACATTAGATAATGTGTTCCTTTTGGAAAACTGCATTCTCGGTATACTTGCTTCCATCAGAAATTTAAGTTATCAGTGTGGAAAAGTTGGACAAATCTGCAGCGTTCGCCGTCAATTCAATGGAACAATGGAACAACGGTTTATTACGGGTAAAAAAGCATCGCTTAACAAGTCCCGTGGGATAGAGATTATTGCGAAAAGTGAATTGCATGATAATGTATAAAGCGTTTTGATGGACTCCCCATGGACTTATGTAGATTGGCGGAGATGTTCGTGTACTAAACGCATAAATCCATCAATCCGTTGGTTAGACATTTGGCAAGACACAGTTTGATTGCGTTTTGTAGCCCCTGGCTAACAAGTCAGAAAATGAAATGCAACTGAGACAATGCATCATCAACTCGTTTTTGAAATATCGCCAGATTGGGAACAGAGACGACAAAGTTAGGGACGGCGTTCCAAGGATGGCACACGCTTTGGGGGTAAAGATATTTCTACGGTATTCAACCCGGCTATACTGAATTGTCAATTTCAGAGGATGACCTCTTAGCTTAGTGTTGTGGTTTAATTCCGGCAGCGGGCGGCAAATGCGTTTTGGGACCTTCAGAATCTGGTAAATCACTATGAAATCCCCCACAAAAGCTGATATTGACGGCTGCAAATCCTTAGAGATTTCAGTCTAAGCTGATAGGGGAGATGAAAGGGACCATTGACGTTCTTGGTTGCCCTTCCTTGCGGAGTCTCGAGAGCAACGAGATCCTGTTTCTGTCACGGCTGCCCCGCCTGAATTGCATATTCCACGTGAGGTCGCACGTAGGCGTTAAGCATTTTGGGGAAAGATTGAGGGTTCAAACCCACCGAAGGTACTGAGAAGAAGACCGGAGTGTTGCTTGTCGGTTCTCATCGCTTTCTCTGCTTGTTTAATACAGTGAAACACGTTGACGATGCTTCCGTGAATTCGCTAAAGGATTTCCATTCGTTAACACTAGATGTGAATGCAAGTGGTCACTTATTTAATACCCTACACTTCGGTAATGGTACGTCACACCGTTTCATTGTTGATACCTGTAGCGTGGATTCTCCCATTTCTAAATCGTGTCTCAATAATCTATACCCTGATGTTCAGCTTGATACTACATCTATCACTATTAAAGTTACCACTAGACATACCCTTCCGGTGATAGGATGTTGTACATTGCCGTTGTTAGATAAGCATTCTGACCCAGTCGAGTACAAATTTGTTATCATTCGCCAAGGTCTATCTATCCTCGGCTTTACAGTTATGCAGGCGTTTACAATAAGTGTCACCTTTCTTTCACACACTGATACTGGCACTCAAATTCGTGGCTTACTGCACGACCGTTCAATGACAACTGGTGTAGTGAAAATCCCGGTGTTAATTTGGAAGTAGCTGCTAATACTCTTTTCTGTAAAAGTCGTATGCTTCCATATGGACTAAGGGAATCTGTTCGCAAGGTAGTTGTGTCTCTCTGTGAAGCAGAGATTATTGTCCCAGTACAAAGTTCACGATGGGCCACACCTATTGCCGCACCCTTAAAGCCGGATGGACAAAGACCGAGAGTTTGCTGCGATTACCACATTACCCTCAATACGTAGCTACTGTAGCGTAGTCCCGTGGCGGTGCTGTATGCTGTCGGGCGCTTCCCCAGGTTGCGGATCGAGGAAAGCCTTCCTTGTGGAGGTAACTCCGAATAAGTTTCATTTGCTTTGCAGGCGAGATGAATAAGCAGTCGCAGACAATCAGCGGCTGCGTCTCAGAGCGTAGGGAGTTCTGGGCTGATTACCTGGCTCTCCATTAAATACCACAAGTGCTCGTACGGAGCTGTGTCAAAGCCAATGTGACCGGGTATAGGGTCACTGACCACTCACTCCTGTAACTGGGGGTATCTAACGGAGGGCGGATGAACAATCTCGCTGGCCACCGGCTTTTCAGTGGACTTCTTCCGAACATAAAGAAGGCGAATGAGCCACTTGGCTGTCAACGGTCTTCGTGAATCACCCCGCTACCTTGCGGGTCAGGCCTTTAGACCAAAGGCTCGGGGTGGGGTCCCTTAAGTCAACCCTCTTCCTCGGCCTGGGCAACCGGGAAGCTCAATGCCCACACAACACGTGGAACTTTGCTTCCAGTCCTCTTACTCACTCTCTCTTTTTTGTTATTGTTACTCATGTGTTGTGGTACTCTGCCAAATGTTATTGGGCAAGTGTTAAATACATACATACATACACTGTAGCGTAGTTGTGCCACAGAAGAACCTGATTCTATTGTCTCTCGTCTGCATGGATCTAAGATTTTCTCGAAGTTAGACTTAAAAGCTGAATATTTGTAGATACCAATCACTTATATTGGACTGACCAACAGCATTACACCCTTTAGGTTTTACAGGTATAAATTTCTTCCCCTCAGTCTTAGTGTGTCACCAGCCATATTCCAAGATATGAGGAACTTTATTGTGAAAGGTCTGGAGGGTGATGAGGTCTATCAAGACGATGTGTTTGTGTATGCTGTCGACAAACGCACTCATGCTTCTCGCTTGCTTACACTGTTAACTCGCGTCAAGGATGCTAATGTGAATAGCAACCCAAAGAAGTGCTTGATTGGTGTCCAGAAAATCAGTTGTCTTGGTTATCAGGTTACAGTTGAAGGATTCAAACCAGTTCCTGATTATATAAAGCCATTGGTTGATGTGAATTTGCCCACCAGTGTTCAAAAGCATCGATCACTGATGGGAGCCTTTTAGTATTATTCCAAATTTATCCCTCAATTTGTATCAATCGCTGATCCTTTATTCACCTTGTTGAATGCCAAGAATTTTATTTGGCTAGTCAAATATGAGCATGTATTTCGAAGGCTTTTGAAAATGCATACATCTGGTGATTTTCTTCTCACATTCTCTCCGAAACTGACGACCGTGCTTTCCATAGATGCCTCACCAACCGGCATATGTGCTATGTTAGAGCAAGATGGGCACCCAGTTCTGTGTACATCTCGTCAAGTCAGCAATGCTGAAAAGAGCTATGTTCAAACCCACCGGGAAGTATTGGCTGTACACTTGGCAGTAACTAGACTTCACACATATTTGTTCGGTCTCAGCTGTACTCTTGTGACAGATCATAAAGCTCTAAAGTTCATTTACAACCCGACCAGTTATTTAGCTAAATCATCAGCAGCTATGGTTCAAAGGTGGAGTGCCGCTCTTAGGGCATACAACTATGTGGCTGAGCGTAGAAGTGCAAAGTTCATTCCCCACCTCGACTACTTATCGCGAAATGAAACGGTATTCGAAGCCGATCCTGAGTTAAGTTGTATAATCATACAGCCGCTTTGAAGCTCTGGTTCAGCCCTTATCAAGGAGACTGGAAAGTAATACGGGTCATTGATTGCTACTGTCAAACAGAGATAATCGGCTTGGTTTGGATTACTGTGTGTGGATGACCGTGTCGTTATTCCACCGAGTTTGAGATCAGCTGTTCTGATGGATTTACTTTCTGAACATCTTGGTGTTGAAAATATGAAGTTCTTAGCTTGATGCTTGTGCTGGTGATGGGAATTAAATGCAGATATCCAACAAACTACTTCTGCTTGCTCGAACTGTAAGCACAAGATTCTACAGCAGCAGTTCAAGTGGACACAATGGCCGATGACATGCGAGCCTTGGCAAAGTATACATGTGGATTATTGTGGACCAATTCTACAGAGGTACTATACACTTGAGATGGTAGATTCTTATTCAAATTGTCCGGAAGTATTCCTGGCTGATAAATCGAATGCTGATTTTACTGTCGGTGCCTTGAAAAAGTGTTTAGTAGGGAAAGAGTCCCGTTTGTTGTTGTAAGTAACAATGTTTTACACTTTTTGGCTTCAGTTGTTACCGATTGGTTGCAAAGCCTTGGGTCTCGTCACCGTATTACTGCACCACGACATTCATGCTCTAATGGCTTAGCTGGAAAACTTGTTGCAACACTAAAACGTTCTGTTACCTCCTGTGTTCCAACTACTTTTGATGAATTTGATCGCTGTGTTTATAACTTTCTTCTTCAACACCGTAATTTTATGCATTTCATCAGTGGAGATACACCCTTTAAACTGTGTAACTCCAGATCATTGAGGTCGAATATGCTTGGTTTGGGAACCGCTGTAATATCTTATTTTAGATGCAGTTCTTTATATCTTTCATCTGGAGTCAATGTCAACAACCTTGGAAGACGTAGGGTTAAAATGCTGGATGTTGATGACTGATCTGTACATAACGGCATGTTGATCCAGGTCATCATCATCATCATACACGTTAGCTAGAGGTGGGGAACACCTTAGATACTGTGCGGCAATACATAGAAAAAAGGAGAAAAAATGCAACAGGTGCAAGCTGGCTGAGATACCAGTAACGGATGGGCATCGTTCCTGTAAGCTACCAGCCGGCCGCTGTGCACCAAAAACAATTACTCTGCAAAATTATATAATGCTAAATAATGAGATCGTGGTTGGAGGGGGTGGCTAAGAGAGCTGGTGTGGGACAAAGAAACTCACAGCACGTACGTCATTGAGGTAGGCTCCTAGCCATATCAGCAAGTGTGTCCAACCAAACGTGTTCATCGTCTTTCGGACCCCAACCAGGGAGCCGAGACTTTCCAACCGAGGCCAGCTCAGAAGTGAGAGCCCTCATTCCTCTGGACCAAATCATCGCTTGGCCACCTCTCCTCTTCTTCCATCCATACCCCCGGCGCGTAAACAACACACGTCGCGGGAGTCGGTGGGCTGGCATGCTTAACACGTGGCCGAGCCATTGAAGCCTGTTGCGTTAAATAACGGTGCTGAGAGGTTCATTTCCTTTTCCTGGGCCGTAAACAAGGCGCCGAACACGCTCGTTGCTTACTCGGTGTACCCACCAGATGTGAGCTAAATTACGAAGGCACCGGTGGTCGAACGTAACTAGCCTCTTCACGTCCGTTGCTTTAAGAGGCCAGGTTTCATAACCGTACAGTAGGGTCGTTGATCCAGGTACAATACAAGGATTTTGGTCAGTTGTCATACGATCCTGTCTACACTGAAAATGCCACTGGTGATTCAGTTTCAGATTTTCATGAGAGTTCAGAGCAAAGTCATCCTCCAAGAAGATCTGCCAAGTTGCAACACGAATCCAAACGGGAGTACAGAAACCTGGATTTGCATTCAAGCTTCAAAGGATTTGCTGCTTTTACATACAATACACAATGATTGTTCTTCCTTCTTACCAATTGACAGAATATATACCCGCGACATTCGAATATTGCTCCGGGTGTTCTTTCTACTAGTCGAGACTAGGTTGGTTAGAGTTTAATTTTATTTCGTGTCCGAACCTACCACAGTTGGTCATGACTGGCCCTGTCTTCTTAAGTGATGGGTTACAGCTTCCAAGGTAATTAATTAAATCCACACAAGGCGGCCCGAAAACTGGTGCTGGACACAAAAGTAGGCGTCAACATATTGACGGTTTTGCTTACGACAGCGAGCATCTAAAAAACAAGTAGAGCTGATGGCTCACTTGCTTTTAAGCCACATCCACACTTGACCCAGATCAAACGTGGAAGTGCGGATGAAACCTCTCGTAGGTCTACAGGGCATGGAAGCAGGTCCCCAGGAGACGGTTCCACGGATGATCGTATTAATTTACTTTAACTACTGGCCGTGCCCACCTTTATTTCTACGCTCTACTTGCCGAAATTTTATTACCTTCAAATGATTGAATACAACTAAACCTTTTCCGCGACCCACTCCATAAAACCAAAAAACTTTCCCTACCATCCAATTAAATTGTACATAAAAATTAGACAACGTATTTGGTATATGTCCCGCATAATCAGGAAAAGCACCATTTATTTATTTATTACACGATAGTGGGCAGCAGCAACCTATCGGTTTTTCGCCAGACACCCGCAAAAAGTGAAATTCGCTATAGTTCCAAAGTTTGTAGACGGTATGTACCTGTGCGAGAACACTGACCCTTTCAAACTGGTCACCTGCAAGAAATTTCATGCAGGATTTTCCCTCCACAAATTTTAAAATAACAAGAAAAATCATTGCAACAGGATACACTGAATTCAGGTATTTCGAGTATTCTCGTCAGCTGTATACATACACTCCGTAAAATTATCGCGTGGCGTAAAGTGGAAGCGGTGTGCAAGCTAATTCAGTTAAAATAAAAACGACCAATGACCTCACCACGGCAGTGAAGTCCGCCTTCAACTCTGTCTGCTTGCACAACTTCGGCTTCAGCCACCGAATCGCTGAAGCTTCCGCGAAATGAAGCGGGTAGGTATTGCTCTGTTGACAAATGACACTAAACAATTGCCCAGGACTTTGGCACGCAGCGCAGTCTAGGATGTGCTGCACTATAGAGCTAGCTGGCAGTATGGATCCTTTCGGGGCTATGTTTCGTGGGAGTGGTCTGGATTCCTTGTGAACAGCATGCTCTCAGTTCGGCCGACGTATTTGCTACCACAAGCACAGTGAAAAGGTAAACACAAGTGGCGGTAATTCAAACATCTGGTTTGTCCAGATTGGATTTGCAAATCAACTTCCTCACCTGGTGCAATAATACGAGCTCGGCCGTGTAGTAGCACTTCTTTATGATTTCGCGGAGGCGATGCTAGTATCTTCCATCATTTTGATCCCGTTTAAATGGCAACATAATGGATCCCATTTTTGTGGACGTCGGTGAGATATTTCTGCTAATTTTTAGGTCTGCGTACCGGGCGATAAATCTCGCGGTGTAACTGTTTTCAGCTAGTATTCATGATACGCGTTCCAGCTCACTGTCAATCGCATATTCAGGACAAAGTTTGCAAAAGCTAGCGAATTGGAGCGAACCAATATTAAGATTTCAGAAAACTTGGTAGACGACCGGTTAATGTATTTATTAATGTATTATTATTATTAATGTATTTATTACCATAAATACATTAACCGGTCGTCTACCAAGTTTTCCGAAGTCATGACTTCCCGATCGGTTCCAAATATGTTCCAAGATATCGAACCAATGTAAACTTATATTTTATGGGACATAATTGTTGAAATTGAGTAACGGTCCTGTCCAACTAGGCTTCCGATACACAACTCGAGTGAGTACACCTTCTGGGTACCATCTTAGGAGGACGTCCAAGAAGTGGAAGGTGGTATTCACTTTGCTTTCCACCGTGAATCGGATCGCAGGGTGGCATTTGTTTAGAACATCAAGTAGACGCACCGGCTGCTGAGCAATATCAAGCACAACAAAGGCGTCATCAAGCTATCTATCGTACGATTGCACACTTTTGATGTAAGGACGCAGTTTGGTGTTCCCTAACTGGCTCATGAAAATATCTGCCAGGAGGGGCCCAAGTGGACTGCCCATAGCAACGCCATCGATCTGACGGTAGATTGTTCCATTGAATTGCAGCTGAATGTCTTTTCTGCACAATCAAAGTAAAGACTTGAGATGATTTGCTGGAAGCCTCACTTTGTCAACACGCATACTGATGCTGTCTAAAATCCCTTCTAATGGAACGCTGATAAACTGTGAGCATCCATCAAACGATACCATGTACTTCCCAGCTAGGTTTAAACACCGTATTCTGTAGACAACTTAGAATGTATCTTGGAGGGTATTTGGGGCTAAGTGACGCCGGGTAGGTTCGATCAGCTCGGCTAGCTTACGTGCCAACTTCTGGTACGGCACATTTACCATTGAGAAGAATGAACGCATTGGAATGCCCACTTTGTGTGTCTTTGTTAATCCATACATGTGAGGAAGTCGAGGTCCATGTGGGCGTAGCTTTGTCATGGCTTGGTTGTCAATCAATCCAGCTTTCAATAGCTTTCATCTTTCCCGAACTATAGAATTTTCACCGTCTTCGGTTCTATTGTGATTTGTCAAAACACGAACGAAGCGGTTAGAATCTGCGAGGATGGCCTCCGTTTTCTGAACATCATCTGCTTTTTCCATAATGACCGCTCCTGATCCCTTGTCAGGTCTCAGTATTATCACGTTGTCATTTCGGCGCAGATTGGCCAGCGATTCCGAACCATCGTTTGTTAAAATTCTGCATTTTTCAGTTTCAGTAACATAAACTTTGTTATCTAAATCCACCGTCTTGGCCTTAAACCAAATGCATGCGTCTTTGGTGGCTGGTGTCAAACTGGGCACTTGATTGTACGAATTTTCGAGCTTGCCTTCAATACCTATTCTCTCGCACTACTTATGGGGCATTAACTCATTCTCATCTCGAAGCTCACTAGTACAAAGTAACGAATGTGATTCTAAATAGTACAAGTGTTGAGCGATTGTTTGCTGCGTTTGGTAATGGTGTACCTTCAAGAATCACTGTGTTTGACTAGTTTGCAGAATTCAAGCGTGGCTGGCGGTCGCTCTATGATGAACCACTGTGGGCTTGACCTGTGGAGGCTACCACTGTGGACAACATTGCTGCTGTGAAAGCGATGCTCTAGGATGACGCGCGAGTGACTATGGTACAGCTAGGGAAACCCATCGGGATCTCATCGGGATTAGCCCGTACGAAACTACTTGAGTACCTCGACTCCAAAAAGGTTAGCGCATGCCGGGTACTCCGTCAGCTCTGTGGGTATCAGGAAGCAGCTCAGGTGAAGTCGTGGCGCACCATGCTTGCTAGGTTTACTGATGAACGTTTCAATGCTGTTTGAGAGATCCTCAATAGTGATGCGACCTACGTGTACCGTTCCGACATAGAGACCAAGCAACACTAGACTCAGTGCACTGCCGTTGGTGAGGCGCCGCCTCAGAAATTCCGCCTTGAGCGCAGTGTGGCCAAGCAGATGGTGACTGTGTTCGTGGCCAAGGTCGGTGCTGTGGCTAATGTACCGCTCGTACGGCATGACACAGTCACTGGAGACTCGTACGACAACCAATCTCTACCACAAGTGAAGGAATCTGCAGCCAGTTCTCGTCCAAGGACACGAACAAGGGGGCCTTACTGTACTATGACGACGCACCAACACACGGGTCCCATGTCGTGGTAGATTTTCTAGCTAGAGAACGCATCCAGAAGGCCGGTCACCAATCCTACCCTTCAGACATGACTTCGTGTGAATTGTCAGGTCCCCAAATTTCAAGCGCATGATGAGTGCTGTCGACAACAGATCTCTAGATGCTGCAGTAGAAGCATGTATTGAGCTGATTGAAGGGTTATTCGCTCCGACATGGTCTAGCTGCTTCTCCAATCGGCCTGTAGCCAAGTGGTAACGAGGTTGTGTCGAAAAAATTGCGGCGCGGGTTCGATTCCGCGTAGGGATGGGTCTCCTTGCGGTATACTCAGCCCGCGTGCGACTGGTGGTAGTCGCGCGACAACGAAGCGCCGTTACTGCGTACAGATGACACATCTATTAGTAGCTGCTTCTTCAAATGGTTTCAGCGCATGGAACTAAGTAGGAACCCAGGTGAAGAGTAGTTCTAGAGCATGCAATACGTATTTCTTGTATAAAAAATATCCTTTTGTGCATCCGGGAGCGTATTACTCTTCCATAGTATAGGTCCATGCGTGAAAGCTTTGCTAGTTGTCGTCGAGTGCAAGGGGAGATCGTGTTTTCATATCGCTTCTTTCTTGCCGAATTAAGCTCCCAGGTGTCCGAAGCAAAGTGCATCAGTCGCTGGTCCAAGGGATAAGTACATAAGTAAATAATTTCATTCTCGATGCATCGAGGAACACCTAGGTATGCGTATTCAATTAATGACACAGGTTAACGATACATCGACAAAAATATGGTGGGGAATAGCAAATTGTCATAAGGGTTTCCAGGTGTTTGCTTCATAAACTAGTTAACGGTTCGAATCCGCTTATTTAGTGACAGCCTCGGGGCATATCCAGTCCACGCCCGATGCGGCGCACTGACGCACAGTTGATGGCTATTTTTGTAGTCCCGGTAAGCGCATTGCAATTGAACACCAAATGCATGTTAGCTGAAGTAACCATCTGACTCGACTAAAAGACAACTATATGAATATTGCACATGTAAAAACAACAGTTGGTACTAAGATAAGTATCTACTGGTCGAGCTGGTAATGGAGGAATTGGGCGTCATCATACTGTAACTCCAGTTGGCTGATAGCAACCCGCAACAATTATGGCCACAACTGACAGATCTACATCCCTTGTCCAAAATACTTAAACAAATAAATAATGTGTCAGCTGTACGCCGTAACAGCGCTTCGCTGCCGCGCGACCGCCACCAGTCGCGCGCGGGCTTAGTACACCGCGAGAACGCCCACCCCTACGTGCATTCGAACCGGTGACCTTATGGTTGCAAAGCAAACGTGCAGACCATTCGGCCACCGGCCGCGCAGCTGTGCGTCTCTGTCTCCATTAAGCGGTTTGTCGACCATATACAACTACGAAATGCGAACGACAGGTAAGCAGGTCACTGGCCCCTTATCCAAACCCTAACCACGCACGTGACTAATAATTCACACAGTTCTCGCTAAGTGGTCCATTTCCAGTTACGTGTGTAACTGACTTCAGCTATAATGCGAACGTATCAAGGTTCTCGCATTTTACTGGCTCTTAACTTATGACTAGATGAGGGACCCTGTCTCACATTTGACGGGATTAACCAACTGAAGTGAGCGGATCAGTTCCCAAAATCGAATCCTTTATTCAATTGGTTACCAGCAGAAAGAGATTGCGTTTAGATTGCTTTGTGTGGCCCTAGATTCAACTGACGACGCTGTTTGTCCAACAACAACCGGCGGTGCCCTATCGAACCATATTGCTATTGATCACCTTGTATGGCAGAATCCAGGAACACATAGTGTAGTAAGCTTCGAACGGATCAGCGGTAGCGTTGGTCTTAGATGTCACGAAGCCGTGTATTGTTGGTTCCCAAACAGATCGTTTGAGTGCTGGCTTCGTTGGCTCCACTTTCTTGGACAAATCGTTTGACTTAGAAAACCTGGTTGTACTATCTGAGCCGGAACATCCGCCATTGCTCGTGGACGAAACTGCTTTGGGTTAGACGGATCGATGTGACCATTACTAGTTCCTTCAGGTACGTTCGCTGTTCAACTTCGTCATTCCGATAACATAGGGTCTGTTAGTTATATGGTTTTCTGTCATTAGGCTATAACAGTTAATATAGGATAAAGATGAAGTGGTTTGTCGCGTAAATAATTGGTAATTTTAAGGCATTCATTTTCACTCTTAGTGTGCACTGATAGCAGGCTGTGTGTCAATTGAACCCGTTAAAGGCGACCTAGTGCAGCGTCATGCCCGCATGAAGGTTTCGCCTAAGGCAAGTGCAACCTCGTACGCGCCTAGCGCATGGTCATTGATCGTGTTCATCGGACATGCGGCGTTCAGTCGATGCGAACATGCATAATTATGACGACCCATCAAGCACCGTTGCTTTACTGCGAGTGTGTTTGCATGTGAGCGTTACACATCCACAACCACCAACACTCACACACTCAAGACGCGCTCGTATAAGCTCCATCATTCAGAGCCAACATCATCAACGCTCGACCCGCAGTGAAACAGTGACATGGTTTTGTGCCGCGCATCAGCGACTCGTCCCTCGTTGATTCACACGAACGTCCATGGTGAGGTACGAAAGTGTCTACGTCATCGATTGAAGTTTGTTTGACACCAACGATGTTGGTGCTTGGTCAAAGATGTAACCGACACTTGGGGGGAATATTAAGATGGGTGTGCATTAGAGAGGCATCTGGTTTCGAACAGCCGCCGTGCGCCTCTTTATACATCCCAAAAGCCTGAGTTCAGTAAGACTTAACCGTCTGTCTACATACCAATGGTAGTTACAGTGGCATTATCGTTGGTGGTATCTGTTCACGCTTTGTGGCGGTGCTGTTCGCTATCGGGCACGTCCCCAAGTCGCGGATTGGAGATTGCCTTCCTCGTGGAGGTAAATGTACGTATGTCTCGTTTGCTCTGCAGTCTAGGTAAATGAACTGTCAGACAAACAGCAGAGCAGCAGCATACCATAGCGTGGGGACTTGTGGGCAGGTCATCTGGTTTTCCATTAAATACCATATGTGTTCGTACGGCGCTGTGTCAAGGCCAATGAGACTGCCTAACGCGCCATTTCTGTAACCAGAGGTTTGTAGGTAAAAGAGCGGTTGAAAGATATTTTTGATCAGTAGCTTCCGTGTGGGCTGATATTGAGCACTAAGGAGGCATATGAGCCACCTGGCTGTATAAGATGGTTGGATTCAGGACCCGCGTAGATATTGCAGGTGACGATTTTATACCTCTGTGCTACTATACTCGAGCTGTTCTGGTGTCCTGAGTAGTTTGTAACCAATCGAAAATCGGGCTACAGGTTCTTACTCCGTTGACTTGCGAATCAGGTTTTAATCGATGAAGCCTATTAAATCAACACTCTGCATCGGTCTTGGTAACCGGGAAACTCTTTGACCACCCAACTCATGAACATGAAGTAACGTAACTCCAGTCTATAGCTAATAGTTCAATAGTGCATGACCGGATAAAAAGCATCCATACGAGAATCACAGAATGGAAAATGCAATCAAACTTGGAACTTGAATCATCATTAGTAAAGACACCGATTTTTATGACACGGTTGTGTGGCGTTTAGCACAGATGGAAGTCTAACAGTCTCTAGAATGTCGCAATGTCTGGTGTGTTCACCACATGTGTCTGAAGTGTATTCCAGTAGGAACAGATTCAAAGAGAGTAATAATACTTCTTATAATGCAAAAAGAAGTGTTGTATCATTACTTTCAGGTGGTTGCCTCGGCTTTGCTGGTAAGAAGCTAGGGTCAATAGTGATGTACTTGGATGCTCGCTTTCCATTAGTGTCCATTATGTGTTAGTCAGCTCTCCGCGAAGCCGTCGGTATTCTGATGAGAACACACCGAGTTCACGAAGACGCAATTCGTAACTTAGACCGGATACTCCATGCGTTACCTTCATGGTTCTTCCTTGGGATTACTCCAAGCGACGAATATCACGTTTTGACCATGGGCGCCAGGTCAGAACCGCATATTCAAGTTGTTTCATG
Source organism: Dicrocoelium dendriticum (assembly GCA_944474145.2). Lineage (NCBI taxonomy): Eukaryota > Metazoa > Platyhelminthes > Trematoda > Plagiorchiida > Dicrocoeliidae > Dicrocoelium > Dicrocoelium dendriticum. The sequence goes on along the minus strand of CALYDF020002610.1, from coordinate 925 downwards.
TCGATGGTCTAGTCCCGGAAGCTTAGGATAAGGCACTAAGTTTTCGTGTGGGATCATTGTATTCGTTGAAGTATTAGGACCTCTACTCGTTGTGTCCGACCAGCACAACTAGTGCCGGTCTGCTCAAGTTTTGGCAATTGGCATTTGTACCTTTGGCTGATCTGAGATAGGTACTACCTAAACCTGCTCATCAGCATCTGGGGTCTGTACCGCCTGAAGGAATGTTCTTAACCGTAATTCAGGTGGCCCAATTTTTCTGTTGTCATGACTTCCTTGGGTGGCAACTTATACCATCTCGGATGTAGTCAAGGTATCTTTCAGAATTTTGGCCCGCTACTGTGACAGTATGAGAAGGCAGCTAGATGAGTGATGCAGAAAGCTACGACATTTTGCATGTTATAGAGTTCTGTGACGTACCTCCATCCTTCAATGTCATGGGTTTGTAGTTCAGTGTTATCGTCATGCTTCAATTCGGGCACACTATGAACCATTTTCTTCATCTCAGTTTGACGTAACACGCTCGGGTTGCATTTCCCCTTCTGTCTTTCTGCTCGGAAAAGTGCGGGCGTTGACCGAAGGGTTCACTAGAATGTGGCTTGCTAAGTGAACAACTTCCAGGTCGTTTGTATTGCCAAAAGTTACTCGCAGTGGCCGTGTTTCCCCTACGTGCGGTGATGATAGATTTCATGAAAGCCGTGTAAGACTAGTTGGGAAAAGTTGCAGTCAGAGTGTGCAAGTCGTCTCAGCCCAGCGGCTTTGGATTTCGGTTTGTCTATCGTTTAACGATTCGCTAGTGAATTCTGGGACGTTTCAAGGTATCACTGTCATTGCCTTTTCGTTGCGTAGTAACTGCTTCTACTGGAGTTCCCTGTGAGCGGAGATTTGTACTGCGTTAGGGTTTGACTTACCTTGCATGGAAGACAGG
>CALYDF020002609.1:0-32721 GCA_944474145.2 Dicrocoelium dendriticum | reverse complement strand
GGCTTTAATTCCTTATCCACGGGTACCCCATTTAAATGGCCACCTTCAGTTGCATCTCCATTCCTTGTCTCTACATTCCTTTCCTTCTTTATTTTTCTAAGGCCACAGATAATTGTTGGTCAGCTCGTTTTAAATGCCGTAGATTTCTTCTACATTTTTGACCCACACTTTCTTATCTAATATTCGGTTTTGCAATAAATGTTACTGAGCGCAATGGTGAATCCCTCTGAGTTGACGGATTACATACCTTAACGATCACTGCGTCAATCATTCCTTATCTCCATCTTTATAACGCGTACCATCCTTTAGATAGGTTGTCCTGCGGCTTCGCGTATGTGGACCTAACTTAACAAACTCTTATCTTGCGATTCCTTCTGAAAATGAGACACGTGTGGGCGCACAAACGTGCGAATAGTTCGTGGAGTCCATCACTCATCTGCTCTTATCGGAGCCGAACTTAACCCAGTTGTATAATCCAAGAAACTCTACTCTTTTGCTCCCACTTATTTGCACATACGGGCGCTGTTTATCAGTATGGCCTGAAGGTTATCTAACTCCCTCTAATAGTCATATATATGTCCCTTATTTCTTCCCGTTTCTGCAAACCGTGGCTCTATGAATGTGGTAGCCACTAAAATTAGCAGATTTGGCTACTAAGGGAACCGCAATAGCTCTTCTTTTACAGTGGATATTAGCCTCGAGATGGCGCCGTTATTTGAAGCATACATTGCTGTAACATAAGTCCCTTCGAAGAATGGACAAAACTAGATTGACACAAAGTTTATGAGCCAAACATAATAATATGTGCCTCGTCAGTTGAGTCATAGACTCCTAAACCTTACCTTTTGCACTCCACTTGATCTTCTCTTTTCCCCATATCTCTTAGCATTGATCTGCATTTCTCATTCGCCAAGCACTATTGGATACATTGGTAGACTGGCCGCATAATTAACCAGGTCCATTTTTCATTGCCACTCATGCTCCTAACATTTATTATTTCAGGTTCTGTGACACTGACAAGAAAGCTAGCCATGCGCCAGAGACCGGTGTTGCACCAGCTAGCTAAAAATCCAGCTATGTCCGACCATTTCTTGCCTTACCTTGATCAATTGTACAAAATTTATTTTTAACGAACTACATTACCCACCCTGGGTCATAGGAAGTTGTAGGTAAAAAACCAACTCCCATTTACTGCGTACTTTGCAGTTCCTGATTAATACTATTATTTAACTATTCTGTATGGCAAACTGGCATAGCTCTCATAAGAACCTACACCAACGTGGCAGCGTATGTGACGTTAAAGCCTGATGGTACATCAATTTTACTAATACTGGGCCTCTAAAATTTGAGAGAGCAAACTTATAAAGCGCCAACATTTGTATAGTAGGGCATGCCAGCATATGAGGCACAATAATTCTTTACCTCTGGGAAACCCGAAACCTTGAAAACAAACTTCTTGAAGCCCTACCCATGCAGGATCCAGCGAGTTACACGTTTAGTAGCATTTTGCTATTTTTCGGATGTCCATTTTCTATTATTGATGATGGACGCATGCAGCTTAGTGGCAGTGATGGTACTTGTATAGGGATGCATAAATGAGCTAAAATTGATAAATCAGGCTGCATTTGTCTAATAAATTAATGGGGTTGACAGAGTCATCCGGGTCAAATGGACACTAAGCTGTACTGGTTTGTCCTTGTAAACCAGAGTCGCGTAGTATCAGGACGATATCCAGAACCGCTTAAAGTTAACTAATGCGGGGGATTTTACATATATAATGGTTTCTTCAAGCAATTGGTCTATGAAAACGACACACAGAGGTCTATTGACCATAGGTTATTTACAAAATTCACGTGATTTTTGCGCAGGCAAAACATTCTGCAGTGGCGTTCGAGCGTTTCCCTATAAGTTATTCACGTATTCCTCCATGGTTTATTACTTACGCTTGGAAGTACTTTTATGGCCACTGTACCGTACATGGTATGTATTGTTCCTACCAAAAGTTAACAGCCGTATAAGCATTTTATAGCAATGAGCCAATTTTGATAACTTTTCTTATTTTAAATGTATTTGCTTGTAAATTAATATGAATTCGTAGCAAGCGTTTTGGTACGGTATTAGCAGTCGCTCCAGAACTAAGCAACTTATATAAGTAATGTAATAATTTTGCTCTCATCATGTACATCGACCAATCGCCGTTTTGACTAATGTATCAAGCTTTTCTTTTTAACAATATTTCTGCTACCAAACTGGTTTAATTTTGGCTGCGATTAAGGCCGTTTGAATTTGCCGCTCGAGGTCCATCCTTAAATAGATATGTTTGTTATATTTTGTGCTTGTTATGTCCAGTTAAATTTGCCGAATTGCCGATAGCGTTTCGAGGATATTTATTTTTACATTGATTTCATTTGTTTTTACTAGAACTCGGTGCACCACTGTTTTCGACATTTCTGATGCCATCACAGTTTCGTTACTTGAGTCCGTCATTTACCGGGGCCCTAATTAAGCGAAAATGGCTAATGGAGCTGGAATGAACATCATTGAGAGGCGGATCCTACAGCGTTGCCGTACGGTGATCAGAAGTTCCACAAGCGGCACTTGTGAAATGCAAGGCAGCCGATTATATTCAGATGCATGCTGCTCGCCTGTGGAATCCATCTACTATAAAACGGAACGCGTTGAAGCCTGTTCAGTTTTTTGTAGGCAGCCAAAGCCATCGCCTGTTAAACTAGTTGGTGCCACAAAAGCCATTTCTTCCGTCCAAGTGCAGTGCTTATCAGCAAGTTGTGCATAACCTTAGCTTCATTATGACTCAGGCAAGCGCACGGGATTACCGTACAATATGCTCTGATCCCTCGAAAGCACAGCTTGTAGACAGGAATGGAACCATACGTTTATTCATATATTTATGCATTAATTCACGTATTTATTTATTACACAAAATGACTACGCAGATGAAGACGGGCCCGAAAATCTTCCTGCAACAGGATTTCGAAGCAGAGTTAAATACAACCGTAACCGCAGCAGCAGTCGTTAGAAGGCCTACGTACGCTTTGCAACTCCAGTGGTCGAAAGGAGAGTCTTGTTTAATTCGGTTGGGAAGATAGCCCACCTTCACAGATCTCTATCCTTTTGCTTGTGCACGTGCAGAAATCGCCGAATATCGGGCAATGTATTTTGATGCATCAGTGCAACGCGAGAAAGCTTTCCACGGGCGGATCAACTGGAAGAGAAATGCCTTAGCAACGAAGGAATTTTTACAACCAACCCGACTAGTCCCACAGCCTTATTTTCTATTCACCAAGAAGCACTGTTTTTATCGGCGTTCCCGCTTTCTCTCCATGGACGATGTCCAGCGGTTAGCGGCCGTATCACATACAGTTGTAAATCACGGTGCGCCTGTGGGATGAATGGCTTTGAGCTAAAATATTATCCTATACTGAACAGTCGAAGTAGATTTCAGCCGCTTTTGCCGCTTGCTATAGTTAACAAAACCGCAGGCGTGCGTTGACCAGGTTGCTTTGGGAGCGATTCCTAGCCAGCTTTGTGCGAAACATCGCACGATATTAATGAATGCATTGTTAGATCCAGGGTCAGACTCATAACTTGTAAAAGAATGGCTACTACGCGAGCTTAATCTACCGACTGAATCGTTGCTAGTCAGAATACACACTTTCAACAGTGACACTCATGTTTGCTCACATGTGGTCAGGCTAACGTTATTGTCGTTGGTAGAAAAGAAACCATTTAGTGGTTCATTCCTGATCCGTTAAAATGAGGGCGCAAGTTACAAGAAGTCCACCTGCGCCAACGTATTTTAAATGTGGGAAAATTTAAACGTCCTGAAATGTACGGATAGCCAAGAAGAAGGCCTAGGTGTCCTTACATGCATGTAAGCTTCAGAGGCCAACTGGGTGCTCCAGCATACATAAGGGATACGCGTCAAAACTTTTGATATAAGGAGGTATGATGTGTTGTTTTTTCTCGGTCCAGTCCTAGTTAAACCAAGAAAATGAACAATTTACGCCGAGCCTTTCTTGCACGCTGTGGAGATCAACTGTGCAGTCCAGATGACAGTTCATTTCAGGTCAGGAATGATGCCTGTGTTTTGTTCTTTGTGCCACTACATTTACCAAACCTAGTCTCATGGTGTATGTGCAAAGGCATACAACCGCTGATATTAGGCATTCAATACTTAAAACTCTTGGATTATTTAGCATTTGAACGGTATAAACGGAGTGCGGCTTAGTTGGAGTTAAAACTAGCGTGTAGCTAACTTGACGGAATAGGTATGTGCAGCTATTACAGTAACCGCTACCGGAAATGGAGATTTGTCAATTGTAGCGGCGCATCCTGTTTAGAGAATTTCAACGAGCGCAATTCCACGCGAATTATTTAATTTCAACAATTTTTATATTTACACGGCTGAGTATGATGCACTATGTTATAACTTAGTTCAACGCTACCTTTTATACCTATACTAAACATATAACCTGTTTTAATTTTTGCTGAAGTTGTATCGCTTCATTTTAATACGCCAATCGCATAGATATTATTTGGTGCTTATCGCACCAACCTCCATATCAGATGGTCTTCCACATGTCCGTAAAACACTGGACTGCAATTTGAACATTGTGGGTATATTTATAACGGAACATCCGTGAATGGATTTATCTGGTCGTCAATTAAATTGGTAAACTAGTGAAGAAATGTCCTATTGTTTTAAGTTTTATAATACGAGGCGGATTTCTGTGATTCACCAGTGTAAATAAAATTCAAGAAAGCCACATTAGTATAGGTTGGCGGTCATATTTAATGAGATTTGTAATTAGTATGTTAATTTTTCTAGGAGAAACTGTAGAGACATCTATGGAAAACGGGTCATTTAAGTCAGACGAGGATGCTGCCACGTTGAACAAAGAATGTGAGTAATTTAAGCCCAGCTTTCGTTTGTAGCTAAAATCAGTGCCTGTATCTGTGCTGCAGGGGAGGCAATTAATTTTAGGTCAAGGGTGACTAGTTTGATTTCTTCATGCTCTTGAAATATACCAAAATTAGCAACATGGTGGATGATGAGAAGTCAAAAAGCGGTGTGGATTATATCCGTTAAATTTACCTTTGTGGTAAATGAAGCAGTTTAAGTAGAAACATAAAGTTTTCCTGGCGTAATTGAATAAAATCATATGTTCTTGACCTATTGAATATGGTTTTCATTCAACTTATTATAATCATGAGCAATCTCGAGCATAAACACTAATAGCTACCTTATGATGTTATGCTAGGTCGAACTGTACATTAACCGCTAATTCATTCTGCATGAAATACAACTGTTATGACTACGCTTAACTCATAATCTACTACATAAATTGTGCAGCACTAAGAGTTTTTATGATTCCGTTTTTAAAATTTAAATTAGTGTCGAATAAACATTGTTAATGGCACACATTTTTCACAGTCGGTCTTTGAATTTCTAGTCCCTTTCTGATGTTCACACATTGTCTGAATGTTGTGGTCCACATTTATTCGCCGTAATCTTCGTCGAGATTCATTCAGGTACATTAGTGTCCTTTTCGGAAATATCTCTGAATTGACTGCCGACCTACCTACAGAATTGAATGTCCGCTGGATCTGGTTGGTTGAAACTCCTTGCGGCCGGATTTGCTTAGTGATGGTCCCCCTTTACTACGGTCGGAATGTTCATCTGGCTGGTGGACATTTCGTTTGATAAACGGAATCCACCAATTATTCCACTTATTGGAGTTCTCACTTCCCTAGTTAAGCACAGGGGGTCACCACGATTTGTTGTAAGACTAAACGCAAACAAAGTTTCCGTGTAACTTTAAATTCCGTCAACACATAATTTGATTTTATAGGAAGCCGTCAGCTAAGACCACTATGCAACTGGCGAGCAGAGACATTGACTGGTGTGTTTTCACCTGGTCAGCATGCGGTTCATTTCGGACCTTCCAGAAACCGTTTTGGTTACGCGCGATCTGGGGCTGTTCGTACTGTAGTCATTCGATTAGTGATTAGTAAAGTGTGTTTCGCGTGATCCGTCGTGCACAAATGTCAAGCAAATTACCTTAACCACTATTCAGAATCATGCGATTCCGGTTATGAATTAGTAATCCTGTTTCTTGAAATACACCATGCATTCTACCGAGTACCACAAAAACGAATGTCACAAAAGTTGGAGAACTGAGGGATCGGAAACGAATTACTAGGTTGGCCATCCTCATACTTGAGTGGTAATAATCAGGTAGTAACTGAATGTTACTCTCGCTTTTCTCCACGCTCCATCATTCGTAGGGTCATTCAAGGGAGCGTACTCGGTTCTTCACCATTTCTACTCCATATCACCGACATCACCAAAGCCGTAAAATATGGTACGCCATTGTTGTTTCCTGATGATATCAAAGGCACTTTGAGCCCCGACAAGAAGAGCTTCACCGGAGGCTACTGCACATTTAAGATGAGTTACAATCGTTTGGGTCATGTCGCTGCACATGTGTGATAAACCTCTCGACTAAGAAATCAGGCATCATGTCTTACGCCTGTCGTATCCCTGAAGGATCTATCACCATAAGCAATGAACGCGTCTATACAGGGCTGTCCACGTAAGAGCTTGGAATTAGGCATTCGCCTACCTTCAACTAGTGGAGTTGTCCAAGAAACTGTGTTGAGGCCCACTCTCTTCCTAATCAACACCAACGATTTACGTCAGCATCTTCGGTTGCCAGGTGTTTTGTTTGCGGACGTGTAGAAGAGTTGGAGCGTGATTAGCACCCAAGGAGATTGCAAGGTACTTTAGCAAATCTGAGCAGCATCTCAGTGTGGTCTACATTGTGCACCACGCATTCAATCCATCCAAGTCGGTATTCATGTGCATGAGAAGAGTGGTGAAGACCGAGGTGACTTCATTCCGTGAAGGATCTAGCTGTACTTCCGCGCGGTTATTTGATGTCCGTTGACAGCACGAACAGACGCTATTGCCACGATCCGCGGAAGCTTTTGGCGACCAAACGCAGCTAATATATTCTGTCTAAATGTGTCTTCGCCGGCCTGTTCTCCTACATCACTTAGCCAATACGGCTCCACTTCACAGTGCCCAATAAACCGAAGCGAGGCACGAAAATCCAAACGGGTTTAACACGTCATTACCAAGGTCATCACAATTCTACGACGGGTACCGTACTTGAAACTGGGGAAAACATATTTTGCTATACTCGGGTGCTGTTTATCACAAATCGGTGAATTAGCTTGAGGCCACTACTCGAGCAGCGAATGCCATACAACACACGCGGACACTAGTAAAACTACCCAACTGGTATGATTGGAAAGAAGGGACATAAAGTTTGAAACAGTCTGCCAGAACAACTACCGGAGGAATTGCAAATGGTTTTTGGATTTAACAATTTGCACCGTTCGATTCAGAGCCCGATTGCACAATTGTAATAACATTTTTCGTTCGCGAACACTGTGAAACTGCAAGTCTGACCTAATAAAATGCTTCATAGCAGCTTAAAGCACGATTCGATTACGAAAGATTGAAGGATGATGTTATACCATTTTTGATTCCATGGCGATGGAAAAATTTTAATTTATTCAGACTATTAATATAAAAGCTACATTGCACAGCCTAGTCTGGAAAAGCATCAGATGCCTTTCGTTCTATTTTAACTCGTTACTGGTGTGCATTTCCTCGGTCCCGTAATGGGGATCCAGAAGTAGATGTCAACTGGTCAGTTGCTTAAGTCATGGAGCAATTTTGGTTGCTGGCTTGGCTACATACTTTAAAAGCAAAGTGGGTTTGCAACATGCAAAATTCCACAGCTAATGCCAGTAGCTAACCTGCACGGTTATGACGTACTCTCAGTAGAATTATCATCCATAGCATCTGAAACTAGGAGAGAATTCTTATTTAATAATAATCGTAAGTTGCAAAAAGTTAGTTGCAATTTTTATATTATCATCCCAGTAGTTCACAAGTTACATATCACAGCGTAGTCCGGAATAGCACCAAAGCGTTTCGCCCAATTGGTGTTCGTCAGTGGTGTGTATTTCTTCGGCCCCTAATGGGGATCACATCCAAGACAACTAGAGGCAGATGCTAAGTTGCCAACAGTTTGAGCCACTGAGACATGGGCGAAGTTGGCCGGGCCTCATAATTTGCAAGCGAACCGGGAGATAGCACCACAACGCTTTCAAAGTCGCTGATAGTAGCTAGCCTGAAAGGTGATGACGTCCCCTCAATATATCATTTTACAGGCATGTTAGCACATTGTACCAAACTATCAGCATGTTGCATTTTAGAAATCGCAGGATGTGCTTTCAAGTTCAAGAGCCTGAGAACAATGTTTTGGCATCGGCGACACTCTCATTGTTCATGGGACGTTAGCCAATGGGACACCGGGAAGAACCCCGACCATAAGCGACAGAGAGATGAATGAAATAGGTCGAGCACCATCATCTGTGTTACACTGATGCGTGTATGAAGGAAACCCCGATGATTTCTCTCCAAAATGAAATCGTTTAATGGACAACTTGTGATGTATGTCTTAGGAGGTCCTAGCTACAACATGATCCGAATTGCACGCCGTGACCAGTGCAGACGGACAGGTAAACCACGACATGAAGCTGTCTATACTTATTGATCGGTAGCCGTTACTAGGTTGTAGCATATTTCAGCAGCCTAAGCATGGTTATCATGGTGCCGTAGACAAGCATTATTCTAACTGTTATTCTGCAGTCCCCGAGGTCTGAGGGAGCTATCCACTCCTGCAGTTGTAATTAGTCATGCATGCACCGTGGCTTGCATACTGTACACATTAAGCTGAATCAGCAATGGCTATTAGGCGGTTAGACAATTTTGTGCGATTGTTATTGGGAGAAGTATAGGTGACATTGTTCCCACTGAAGTAGGTAGAATAACCTGAAGCTTAACAATGTATGTTATATGGGTGCTTAATTCTATCACAGTTGATGACCAAACACAAGCGTGAGCAACGTTATTATAGCCTAAAAACGGGCTTCCAACAAATCATTAGCTCTTATTATGTAGCGCGGTTTACAAGTGGTACACACTAAGTGGAAATCCTCAGTCCATGTAAAACTTTATGTCCAGAATTTAACCTTAACCTTCGTAGTGACTTCAAACTTTAACCTATTACCTTCTTAATGGTCTTAGGGATAAATCCGTGGTGACAAATAATTGGCACAAGTTAGCAGCGCAACGAATTCGTGGCTATATGATTTTACCAACATATGTGATCTCCAAACCTCGTAACAGAACCTATGCCCCTTACGGATAAGCGCCTTGTTGGGACTAACACACATTTCTACCAATTTTAGCGAAATCTATGCTGGAAGAAGGAAAACTGCCCGTTTGGATTAATGAGACCAAAATCAATCTATTTTGTGATTGTACCAGGGGTCGTTCACGGAGGAGAACTCGAGCATAGTGCACGGTGACGAACAGTCGCGAGCAGAATGTGCACGTTGGGGTACCGTGAACAGCGACGCATTGATAGCCTTTTCGTTTTACGAAGCAGCTTCCACAAGCGAAGTTACATGTATTGGGTTCGAGAACACCTGGATGTCCAGAGAGTCGCTGTTATTGGTGTGTTCTTATTTGTGAAAACCCACCGTGCTACACATATTTGCATGAAGTTTTCAAAGAGGAATGGTATCGATAAGGAATGCTGTCACGACTAGCTCATTATTCTAATACGCTAAATTTTATCTAAATGGTGTGGAGTGTTCTTAAAACGTATGTGAAAATCCCCATGAGGATGAGGTATGCAGAAATAATTAGAGGCAATCCAGAAGCTATTTTTGGCACTGGCGTGTGGCGCACACGATCTCTCAAGCAGGTGGTGTTAGAAGCGAGAGCTTTCGTTGCGCGGCGTCACGGGGAGCATATGGTGCGACATGTTGCAAGAATAACGGACACGTGATTCATTTAGTCAATTTTTATATTGCAGCTGCATAATTACAAAGATTGTGTACACAATGTTCCTCTATTTCTCGATAGACAAGATGGGATACAGTGCGTTACATGCTCGGCAGAATATATACAGACTACTTTCGCTGTCGTGAGTAGTTCGTCACCGTTGTTATTGTTCTCAGTGTTTGAAGTCCTAAACCATGAGTATGCGGAAAGTTGCAAAGACGATGAGTAAACGGTGTTGCAAACGGCGCGTGTCATTACGCGAGCATATGCGTGGCAATCAGTACGTTGCTGTGGGCTGCGTACCAAATATTTTGCGCGGCCCAGAACAGATTTAGCGCGATTTCGTGAACGCTTTTCCCAAGAAACTATGTGGGACTAGCTGTTCTTGGTCCATGGCCTCATTCCAACAATTGTACTTGGTTGCGGCAGGGAATGGCATAGCTGTTGCCAATGAGATTAGGTAAGCGTATTACGTGTGTACAAGTATAAATTTCTAGGCTATTCGTGTTGCAGGGCTCGCTTGTTTAAATCTTCCAGGACTTTGCTTGCTGGTGTGAATAATAAACCTGCGTAATGCTGATGTAGTGTTTGCGTTTTGTGTTGATTGCAAGTTGCTTGCTTGGGTAAGAGGCACATTAGAACTGGAGACATTGTTCCAACAAGGAAGATTCGTTGTGGGGCGATGACAAGATTGCAGTGAGGGTGCCTTTGTCTCCACAAATATTGGCGACGTTGGTAATCAGTTATCTCTTAAGTGTCAAAGGTATAATATTATTTCAAAGTAACGCGGAAGCTATATATTCATGGGATAACTAAGTTTGTCGTCCATAGGTATGCCAATATGTTTGGAGAAGCTTTGACCGCGACGGAATTAGTTGCAAACAAAGACCGCATTATGAAAAGTGCAGCGATTGAAGCACTGTAGTTCTCAATAAACCATACAGCCTTTCAAAGGGAAGTGTGATAGAGCCAAGAATAATTGTACCCTAATGCGATACACATCTCAACTGATGCTTCAAGCGTAATACTAAACCGGCGATCGGCACCAGCATGAAAGTCACAATAGGCTCTCCGAATGGCAGCATTACAAGCAGAGTAAGTGCAAATGGAACCTACCTGTTACTTCTATTGAATAGAATGCTACCCTCATGCAATCGACATTACTCATGAAAGAAAACTTAAAGCGGCTACAAATTCTACCGTTTTTCTAAATGCCACAGTATCTTGCACAGAAAAATGTAAAGGGCGATAACTAGCTGCGGCGCGCGCATTTGTACGCGGGTGATACACTTGAATAATTGTAAAAGGCAAACACTGTTTTCTTACCCACCAGCTTTCCTACAGCATGTTTGCGACCATTTACAAAGGCGACCGCGCCCACAAATCCTGATATGGACCACTGTTTTTGCCAGTCTTAGAAGCAGTCTTGTGGGCACGTCGTGGAACACGTTGTTATCGGCTCGTTAAATTCTTGGAAACATTTTGTCATTGAGAAGTAGGTAGTTCCGGAAGTACTGTTAGAAGAGCAAACTTACTCCAAAATGTATGTCTGCAATGTGCATGCATGTTTGTTGACGGATAATATCTGGGCCGTGTGATCACCTGGTATTTCCAGCTTATTATTTAAATGTATATGAAATATGCCACCACCTAGTAATGGCTACCGATCAACAAGGATAAACAACATCAAGTCGTGGTTTGCCTGTCCTTCAACACTGGTTACGGCGTGCGCTTCGAATCACGTAGTAGCTGGGATCTCCTTCCAAGACAGGCATAATAATTTGTCTATTGAAATGTTTCAGTGTGGAGCGAAATCATCGCGGTTTCTTCCGGACGATAATCAGGTCAGCACAGAATGCGGTGCTGGACAAAATTCATCGGAATGTCTCTTGTTTATGCTCTTGGCTTCCAAACTGTGTCCCATTAATAAAACGTCCCATAACCAATGAGAGTTTCAACGACGCCAAAACAGCGTTTTTAACGTGACTAATTTGAATACATGGCACAAGATTTCGCAAATGTGCCACGCTAATTTTTTGTACAATGCGCTAACATGGCTAATTCTGGTAGACTAATCAAGGCCCTCCTAGGTAAGCGGTGACCAGCCATACGTAGCATTTGCCCAACCCAAAGCAACTTATTCAGTGTTATCTGTTGTTCTATGGAGCTAGCACGATTATCACTACCTAGTACTCGCCGATTCACATCCACCTTGCGGACACGCTGGTGCCATCTGACACAATCAATGTTTCGCATAAGAAAATGATTATAAATTTGAAGGCGCTTCACATCTTCAGAGCGAAGGGGCCAAATTTCTATACCATATAGCAGGACAGTGCTCACTGTAGTCTTGAATACACGGGCTTTCAGACGATGGGAAGCTCTTTTCTGTCGCCACAGATGCCGCAAGTCAAAGATGGAAATTCTGGACTTTGCAATATGTAAACTGACTTCAGTTTCTCTGCGTCCATCGTTTCTTATGCAGCTGCCAAGGTAAGTGAATTCATCAACAACGTCGAGTTCCTTGTTAGCACAAGTCAAGTAGTCATAGAGTGGATGGTCGGTCTGCAGTAACACTTTGCACTTTGAATGTGCGAAGCACATAACAAATATTTAGACCATTCTAGACAGGAAGTTCAAGGTTGATTGTGCTGCTGCAACATCGCCGAAAAACAAGAAATATCGTGCGCAAAGTGGAGATCAACTAACCTTTCACACGGCAATACCTCAAGGCCTAACTCGTGAGATCCCTCAAGGGAACACACCATGATTGAGTCCACGAGGAAAGTGAACAAAGACGTATAAGTCAGACAACCTGGCGAACAAAATGTATGGTCGGTAAGCTATGCGACAGGTCACGGTAGACGCTAACGCGGCCTGTAGTTTTGGAGTATAGAGCAAGTAGGATGTTCACATCTTTCGCCCAAACAGATTTGCGCGCATGTATTTCGAATAGAATAGATCGGTCGACTGAATCGATCGCAATCTTGAAGTCGAGGAACACAGTTGTTGTCGGTCTGCTGGTTCAGTGGCGCTGCTCTATTATTTGCTGCAGAGTGAATATATGGTATATACTGCCAAGTCTTTGGTGAAAAACTGCCTGCGATTCCTACTCCGCGATTCCCGTTCCACAGGAAAGCGAAGTACAAAAATCGAGGCCAGTAAATTTGTCACAACTGGCATTCGGCTAATATTCCTGCGGTTAGAAAAGTCGTTGCGACTGCCCTTCTTGTATACTGCTATTATAATCGCTTTGCTGACGTTAGGGTAGACACCCTCTTACTACCAGATAGGTTCGAATAGGGAGGTCAGTGCTTTGCAGAGGACCTCAACCCCATCTATAAATAATGCAGGTGTATGCGAATCCATGCCATCGGCATGAAAGAGATTGAGGGCTGTGATCGCATTTTGAGCCTCTTCCACTCTCGGCGCCTTTAAGCTAACCGTCCGTGGCTTGTCCAGGAGCACGAGCCAGCCTAACTGATGGTGACAGTGTCCCGCCAACGAGCCAGACAACGCTCCTTATTGTGTACCAGTGCACATGCGCTGTCTTTGCTTGTTTCACTGACGCCTGGTTTCCTGGGACCAGTAGTGCGCATCAGCTGGAAGTGCTTGCGTTAATTACCTACTGCTCCTGCCTCCTCCATTTTCTGAGCCCTACTAGTTCACCAGTCTTGCTTGTCAGCACGTGGGCTCCACATTAGTTCGCGCATAATAGCCCGTCTGGTCACATTGTTCTCAGAACAAGCCGGGAGGTTTCTTTGGGATTCTAACAGGTTCACCGACCCTTCGGATATCCAGTGACTGGTGCGACAACAATTGATAGTGCCAAAGGCAGATTCTCCTGCGTCGTGCATGGCGGTCGAGATCCTGTGCCACTGAAACGCAGTGTCAATAGGACAAGGAAGCGAAAGTTCGGTACGCAATTCTTCTTGATATGCTTTAATGTCCGTGGGCTGAGACAATTGCTCATTCGCCAATCCGAGGAGACGCTTGGTCCGCCTCACGGTAAAGTTCATGGAGAAGCAACAGCCTACTAAGGCAGGATCAGAGTGAACGCGGTTATTCCTGTACGATGGGCAATTCAGTAGGGAACCACGCCACCTGTAACTTATGGTAATGTGGTTAACTTTACTCACACAGTCTAATCTTCTTTATGATATATACAAATGAAGCTTTGCGAGTTTGAGGGATGTACAGGGAAAGATGAATTCTTTTCCTAAATAGAAGATCGCAATATTTTCGGCAAACTTTAGCAAACGACAAATTGTACGTACTTCATGAAATTTTGAGGTTTATAAATAAACATTACTTGGAGAGCTTTGGCGTTACAAGCTGTAAAATCACATGCTCAAAACTGAAGCATCTAACAATCTAACTTCCATCATCAATGAAACACTAAACGTTCGCTGATTGCCAGTTCTCCTCATAGAGCTCGAACTTCCAATTCAATGGATTGTAATAGTATTATCAATAGTTTTACATCAAATAACGCACGAAATATGCAACTCTAAATTTTCTCCACGATTGATATAGCTATCCATAATGACGACATTTAGAGCGACACTTTAACTTTAGATCTTGGTCGGTTGTATAAATCGAAATATTGTATATCCGCTCGCAGTAGTTAAGGTTTACGGATTTACAACTGCCAGGAGGTGACAATTTTACGTCCGCTCCTGTTGGCAAAAGTAGTTGCTACGCAAGTGCTCCTTACATTCGCGCGCCTTTAGCACATGCAAATTTCCGTTTTAATGAAAACCTTTGGTATGCGTTAGTTGATTTCTGTGTTTACGGAACTAATTGTGGTGTCGGTTACACCGCGGACTATGGCGTTTATAAGATGTCCATTCCTTGAGGCACATCCTTGCTTCGTCTGGCGTGCTTCAAAGTAAACACATTCATACTGCACAAGAGTAGTAGGGGAGTTGAATGTATAGGTAGAATTACGTCACATCTAGGCTCACTCAGACAGCCGCCACAAGCCCGGAAAAGCACTGTACGCGCGTTTCATCCTTTCGGGAATCATCAGCAGTGCGCATTCCATCGGACCCTTGGTAGGGCTCGAAACCGCAACTCGACTGTTGCCAGTCCGTGGTTGAGACCACTGAGCTACGGGGGACGGCAACGACCATCGTGAATAAGTTACTAGATGTGATATAGCGCCGCTCACTATCCACTGACTTACACGTTACTGCCGTGCATAGGAGAGGGTAGCCCCCTCACCAAGCGACGAGCTTAACAAACTTAAGCCGCCAATTATCTTATGGCATTATAAGATAATTGGCGGCTTAAGTTTGTTAAGCTCGTCGCTTGGTGAGGGGGCTACCCTGTCCTCTGCACGGCAGTAACGTGTAAGTCAGTGGATAGTGAGCGGCGCTATATCACATCTAGTAACTTATTCACGATGGTCGTTGCCGTCCCCCGTAGCTCAGTGGTCTCAACCACGGACTGGCAACAGTCGAGTTGCGGTTTCGAGCCCTACCAAGGGTCCGATGGAATGCGCACTGCTGATGATTCCCGAAAGGATGAAACGCGCGTACAGTGCTTTTCCGGGCTTGTGGCGGCTGTCTGAGTGAGCCTAGATGTGACGTAATTCTACCTATACCATTCAACTCCCCCTACTACTCTTCAGTACACGGAACAAACTGCTTATAATGCCATAAGATAATTGGCGGCTTAAGTTTGTTAAGCTCGTCGCTTGGTGAGGGGGCTACCCTCTCCTATGCACGGCAGTAACGTGTAAGTCAGTGGATAATGAGCGGCGCTATATCACATCTAGTAACTTATTCACGATGGTCGTTGTCGTCCCCCGTAGCTCAGTGGTCTCAACCACGGACTGGCAACAGTCGAGTTCGGTTGCGCACTTTGACAACCAATCAGTCTAGCGTATACTCCTTTGTCCCTCTATGTTGACGACTGCAGTCTTTCCGAAACACTAACCAGAACATAGTATAATGCTTACGCTGACATCCCTCAAGAGCCACGATGCCAAATATCACCTGCATGTTTCCGGAAACCGACAAGCTGCCTCCGCGGTTTTGACTTTTGTAAGCATGACATAAGTCTTAAATCAGAGGCCTCAATGCTTGAATTTGAATTCATGGTTCATGTTTTGCCACTAAGTTGTTTTAAATTAGTCTCACCATCACATGTCGGGCAACTTAAAGATAACTATTATCATCAGTGTCTCCATTGGGCAAATAATCAAATTAAGACTCCTTGAAATCATGGATATCGCAGTTTTGTATAAACATGTTTGCCGAAAACCGGACACCTTAGTTCAAACACTCAGTCATATCAATACATAATCCCTACTGATGATTTATTTTCATTTGCCTCATTTTAAGCTCCATGGCTGAGCGATCTTTATTTGCTTGGTTTCTGGTAAACAACCATTTATTTGCAGCACGTTTGACGACATCAGCTGATGTTTATTCACGGAGTAGTACAAAACGCTGCTTTTATATTTTTCCGCTTATGAACTACTAATTGCGCTTCTATTGCTGTCAAGGTTACATTCTATCACGAAATGAACGCGCTACTACGCAGTGTTACTTGTTCAGATATTATATTAATTGCACGGGATATGAACGCAAAGATGTTTCGTATGCGCTCTTCATAAGGTCAGCTGGGTGGTAATTAGGTGCTCAATTTCGAGCTGACTGACAACAGCGAGCGCCTGCTGCAACTATGTGTGGAGCACCAGTTGTTTCCTGAGAGCACTGCGTTTAGCCACAGTGGGTACCGAAGTGTCATTTAGCGTCCTCCGGTAGCCGGTCAGCCATGAAACCAACTTGACCATATTGACATTATTTACAATTTGCGTGGTTCCAACCGGAATTGACGCTCGTTCTGGAATACCTGCGTCGAAGCTGATACTGCCTTAGTACACTGTCGTGTCTCCATGAAACTTACCTGGAGGCGCACTAAGCGTCTACTCCGTTTGTCAACTGAGAACTTATCTTGGCCCTCGGTCATGCAAGTCTACCAAGACGCACAGCGTACCGAACTTTCGCACTCTTGTCCTAATGACACTGAGCAACTTTGGAATAGTTTCTCGACCGCCGTGTACGACGCAGGAGCAACTCTTTGTTGCACAAGTCACGGGATATCCGAGAGGCCAGTGAATCTGGTGAAATCAAGCGGAACCCTATGTGCTTGTTATGATCAAAATGTGGCCAGACGGCCCATAAGGCGCGAATTAAAGCGGAGCCTACGTGCTGACAAGGCAGCTTGGTACGCCACTATGGCATCAGAAATGGAGGATGCTGGAGCAGTATGCAATTAGCGCAAGCTCTTCCAGCTGATCGGCATCACTGGTCTCAGGAAACTAGGCGTCAGTGAGACAACCTGAGTCAGTGCGGGTGCACTGATGCACAATAAGGAGCGACGTCTTGCTCCTTGGGCGGAGCACTTATAAGATCTGTTTAATTAGACCTCTGCACCCGCACCTGCTCCTTCTCTGTGCGCAGGACAAACAATGGACGGTTAGTTTAGATCCTACGTCGTAGGCCTTGGTCCGAAAAGCGATGACAGCCCTCCATCGTTTTCGTAACGCTGCCCGTATTCCATCGCACCAGGATCATTAAATGATGGAGGTGAGGCCCTCTGCAAAGCACTGACCTCTATATTCGAACTTATGAGGAATGAAGAGAGTTTCACGGTTTACTGGAGCGAATCGATTATAAACGCAACACACAAGAAAGGCAGTCGCACAGACCATGCTAACTTACGCCAGTTGTGACAAAATTAATGCCTTTGATTCGCGTTCGTCTCCTCACTGTGGAACGGGAATCTCGGTTTAGGGAGGAGCAGGTAAGTTTCCACCCAGGAAGTGGCTGTACAGAGCAGTTATTTTTTTAGCGGCAAATGTTAGAGCAGCGCCACGCATACCGCAGATGAACAATAGCTACGTTCCTCGATTTCAAGCGTGCGTTCGATTAAGTCTATCGATCAATTCTGTTGGAAATACTCGCGCGGTAATTTGTTCCCACAAAATGTGTGAACATCCTACGTGCTCTACACTTAAACCCTGAAGGCGGCGTTTGTGTCTACCGGTCATAGCCTTCCGGAAAGTTGAAAGTACCGCCTAAGTTTGACACGCTTCACAGAAGCAAGACGTTTAGCTACCGTTACAGAAACTAAATGAATGGAAGCCTAAAATGGGGAAGAAATGGGACAAAGATAATGCACTTGAGTATGCATAAACGATCGGGACATTGTGCCCATATTTAAATATACAATTCCGGCGTAAACATGCGTTCATTTATGGTAACACAAATGAGGCAGCAAAGCTTTAGAATGAAATTTAACGAAGAGCGAAATACCACGCAGAAACTTGTACCGGATTAATAGGAAACGGCTGGTCGTAGTTTTGAGGCGATAGTGTTTGCGGTACTGGTCGCTATCAAAGAAGATTATCAAACACGTTATGAAGGCTGAATAACGGTAATGTAACTATATGTGATTTTAGGAATACGCAAAATAGTGGTACCGTTGTGAACTAACTATGGCAAGGAGATTGTTTTAGAACACGGCTGCTTTTTCCGTTTCGCTGCAATGACTGTGGATGACACCAATTTGTTCCGTGTTATTTTTCGCCCGTATTGTAAGGCATTTGAGGAATTCGAGGATGCATTGCTGCTTTTTCAACAGCAGAATTCTGCCATATGTTACTAATATATAGCTTTTAACTGTTGCGTCATACCAGTAAAATTCAGATCAACAGCAACCTAAATGTGTAAGGTACGAATGGGTAAAATATTATTGTGTGCATTGTAATGGGAAAGAAATACTGGAAGTCGGTACTTGAAAACTTTGTTTTAATTGTTGTACATTCTGTAGAGATATATCAGCCTGGATTGCGAGGCGAGCGTAGCCATCATTGTAAAGGGCACTTAGCATGAGACAGGTAGGCATATTCTGGTGCATAATCTCACATTCCACCTGGGGCATCCAAGTTTATATGTTAGTAACCGGCACTTGCCTCCCGAATTGGAGCGGCAGGTAGTTGGTTTAATGCAATCTTACCATAATAGGGGAGAACTGCGGAGCTATGTATTGGTAAGGTATAACCAAGGACTAAATGCACAGGACCTATGTTTATCCGGCAACGTTTGGGTGGCACTTCTCAATGAAATGATATCATCCTGTTAGACAATTTCTTTAATAAGAGTGGCACGGTGCACGCGGAAGCGGATGACTCACACGTGTGGTTCCTATTTTTTGTTCCTTCGTCGCTTACTTCCGTAGTAGCAAAATGCAGCGACATGCTTGTTGCAGGTGCTACCCATCAATTGATCTGTGTTGGTTTCATCCTGTGACACTGCATGTTGATTGACGGTTTCGGCTTAGGTCGCAGCGTGTTCTATACCTTGATACCCTAGGAAACGGCGGGTAGAAAACGGGAGGTTGCTCGAGCAAGTTTGACAACGTTATCCAACACTCACTCAGTGAAGTCAGTAGTGGTAGAGAGGTGCCGGGCGCAAATGAAGAACTTAATTTGCTGTGTCCAAGGACAATGATAGCTTTTTCTGGTTTCATTACCTGCGGAACATTTTGCACGGGTGCTAGTCTTCGTCAAATACAAAGAATCCTGACCGAATATTGACAAAGCAGTGGATGCATCGGTGTCTTTGCAGCAGAATCTTATTGCATTTTATGATGTTTCTTGGAGCTATACGGTTTAAAACAAAGAGGCTTTCAGATGCCTTTTTCGGACGTGGTTTACATTCACAGGGAGTTGGACGTAGTATGGACGGCGCAAAGTGCGTCGATGGGCTGCGTTCGCGACCAACCGAGTGAAAATGCTAACAATCCATCTAAAGATCGCCAACTATATTGTATGCGTTGGGTCTAGGATTATGTGTACTTCTGTGTCCAGCCTCTACCTAGGCCTTAATGTATCTGGAGAGGTGTAGTGGAAAGCACTACCTAGTAGGTGGTTGGTTGCTCATATCACAAGCACCTAGTAATAGACCACAGTAAACCAAACGTGAAGAAAAAGAGGAAGCATGTGTCGTCGTTGATGAGATTTACGAACTGCTTAATTTGGGGAACAATCCTAGGTCACGCTCGGACCCACTAATGGGACTACAGGAGAGTAGGGATGTGACTGGATCCGAACTGATTGATTAAGCTGATCGAAATGACAGCGAAAAACGTAGTTACAGCACAAATCATTTGGAAAACTATAATACTGATGCGAAGCATCAAATGAGTCAAATGTATATTAAATATATTTATGTTAGTAAGTAGTGTATGTGAAAGATGTTATGTATGCACGGTGCATTTTATTCCAGATGGAACTTAAAAGTTTGCGCAATCAGACGGACCGTTCCACGTATATTCAGTTAGTCTCACACCTTCATTCCTCGGTCCTGAACCTGGGTCAGGAGATTCATATTGGCCAACCGAAAGAAGTAAATTATGAAAAAGGAAGCAAGAAAATTTAAGAGAGGGCAGCCAAACATAGGGCATGATTTGAACAGCTCAATAGTATGAGGCTGAAAGATCCCAATCCATATATTATGCTGCGCATAATTCAGCGCATCGCTGATCCATTATGCTTGAGCGGTGAAGGGATAAATTAGCTGTGGTTAGGACGTCTCAGAGTCATTGTCGATAATGCGGCCTAACTTCCTAGTTAAGCCTCTGCAAGTACTGTCTACCAAAGCCAAGAGTGCGTTCAAAACTTTTCTGCGCATCTCATAAATATCTTTAATAGCACGCTTACATCAGTGAAAGTCCAGTACTAACTTAACGCCAAGTAGCCTGGCCTTTCTGATGATTAAGCCAAAGAAACCGCTCCACTTCATATAAGGACAGCAACGATAAGGGCCTCAAAGTAGCGTGTGCTGCATATAAACCTTGATCACTTATGGTTACCGTTCATTGCGGCTCGTCTCTGCCTGCCCCGGTACCTCTCGTTCGACGCGATAGTCCACATTTATGCACCTTCTTAGTTAGATAATAGGAAACCAGCCGAAGGAATATGTTAGTATCACCGCCAATATGGCGAAAAATCTAAATTTTTTCGAGCATTTTGTGTCTAGACACAAATCAGCTGCTTTACGATTATCGGATAGCTAGCATACAAGCACGATCAACGCATCCATACACAACAGAACATATCGATGTTTTGCAACAAGGCTCGACGCTCTTTCAATAATACTTTTATGGACGTAGGAGCTAAAGGGCGCTTTCTCATAGCAAAAGCAAACGCTAAGCACTAAATCATACTTATGATTTTGGTGCCACCTGCGTTACCTCGGTAGCATCATTCAGTCAGCGCAGGGTGAACATAGACCATTATCTCCGTCGAGATATTTAGTAGGTTTGCACTGTTGCAGCGGCACAGTTCGCTAATATTAGCATTGATATCGTTGCTCATTTCAGATGGCTTGTCGAGAGGGTCGACGTACACTTTTAGGTCACCCTACAAAATTGGGTGTTGATGTCGCCTTTTCGGATGTCCAGATAGTCAGCTGTATTTAAAGGCTCGCAGACATACAGTCGGAGTACACGCGCCTCTTTTCTGAATATTCGCTACTGGTTCAATCAGCTCCAAAACTGATACCAGTTACGTTAGAGCGCTCGTGTTATAGTCACGCGTGGTCAGCAAGCTAGTAAGCGAGCAAGTGGGCTTACTGCGGACAAACTGCGGACAAAAGCACAAGCTGAATTCGACCACATGCTTATTTTTGGTATCGCCATACCATCTCCGCCGACACGAAAGCTCGATAGGCACCCGAAAAACTTCCCGAAGACACAACTTTCGAGCGGTTGTGATTCGTTCAGTTTATTCCTAAATAGGGCTAAATTTGCGTGCGCAGTAAAATTTGCTGTTACATCACCCTATCTGCCTGTAACACATTTGGACGACCAGTGCAGGTGTGCATATGAACGCAACGCTCGAAGCTCTAAGTTACTCTAATTTACAGATATCTGCGGTTCTTCCTGCGCGCCCTAACTTAGTCTCAATTAGGACTTAGTTCCGGAAAGCAGTAAAAAAAATTAGCAGCAGAATTCTCCACTTCACAGTTAGCCAATTCCATCGTTTTTATTGTAGTTCCAGAACTACGTACACTCTCCATCACCTAACATTTTCACCTGCTATACAGTTACAGAACACAAGAACGACATGCGCTGCTACCTCATTGAAACCACCTAGACCATCAACGTGCATTACAGACTCTCCGTTGTTAGCACAAACGCATTTGTGACAGAGAAATGTCGTCCGCTTGACCCAAATAGAAGGTTATCTGCATTCGTTCTACCGACGTATCACGCACACTAGGAGTAGTTTTACATTGCGATAAAACTAAGCAATGCTACCAGTAAAATGCTTTATACAAGTATAATAGAACGTAAAGAAAATTGTAAACCAATGCACAAATACAGCTTTTTGTATTTCGCATCGGAGATGAAGGTGATTTCGATTGGTGAGTCACTTATTGTTTCATTGAGTCCGACGACGAAACGTACCGGCGGTCGTAATTACTGATCATTTTGGGAAAATATTGAGCATCACATCGCCTAAAACCGAGGTTGTTTTATGCAAGGGAAATGGTCGTCAACCCTAGCAGTACGCCCCCTTACAAATTCCGTCAAGGATATTCCTCCCGGTTACCGGAAATATGCTATCCAGGAGGTTATATTTACTTGTTTCTTAAAAGTAGTCCATATGCTCTCGTTTCTTCAGTTGCTTTTGCAGCTTACGTAACTCTACGAATTCGCTCATTAGCAGAGGCGCAGCACTATGGAAGATGCCATGTCACTGACCTTCGGCCATCCATGTAGTCTAATTTGAATTCCATAATATGCCGATGTTCACGTATGCTAACGAACTCCTGCATCAAATATTGGAGACACACTGTAGCGCATTAAGTAGAGATACAATGTAACGTATTGTACACCATTTCTCTGCAGTAATCGAATGTTTCTGGTAATTCCTCCGCAGCAATGGTTCTTTGACAGAAAGCTGCCAGCTCTATGACATGGTGCCGTGGATAGCTTGCCTTAAATTCCCTTATAATCCAGGATGTACATTTTCCTTTTTATATTACAGCAAACTTTCCGACAACAAGATAGGTGTTGTGGGTGAATACTCGAGGTTCATGCTGTACGCCGCAGGGGGACAAGACTACTTTATTTGAGTTTGTCATTCCTGGAAACGGTCTAGATTGCGAATATAAAGGTAGGTGAATTTGTGACAGCATTTAACGTTTTACACTGCGCTCCATATAACAAGTGGCTCTACTTGTTCACTTAAAGCAACCTCAAGTTGTTTCGCTTTCGCATAGTCATCTATTAATTAAATGAAAAGTGATATAACCTACATTACCAGTGGCTTTGGGAGTCCGCAACTAAAAGTGCTGCTGTCATAGGGATCGGACTGTTGTTCCCTATCAATGTCTTCTTTTGCTTGAAGGTAACTTCGGTCACCAAACATGTGGTTTTGCCAAAATCCAGGTGAAATTTGCCATCGCGACGCTGGCGTCTTCGAACCCAAACAAGCATATGCATATATATATATATATATATCTAACTGAAGTTCCATGAATGCAAAACTGAAGGAGGTGGAAAATCTCAGTACCGGTACTTATTTAATTTCGTAATCACGCTGGAAAGCTTACAGGTCTTCTCCCTTAAAGAAAACACCAAAATTTAACTTACTAACATTTTCAACAATGTGATTTCGTATAATTAAAATCCGTCGGTTTCGCTGCACAGCTACAGCTGAAGCAAAATTCTCATGAATTATTGCAACCATTCGCAATATCTCGAACAGAAAACCTTCTCCTGCAAGTGGTAAATGGTAAAGAAAATGCATCATATCTCCTCCGGAAGCGACAATGTGCTTTATCAGCTTCACTTATTACTGAAAGAGAATTACAGTATTAATTAACTGAAGTGCAGCATATTTAAGATTTTAGACAAATACACGCTTACATGCTTATTTCCACAGCATTACATTCCGTAGGCCGTCAAAAGTTACACACGCGCTACCGGCGCCCTAACAACTTATAAATGCCAAGTACGTGCGATTAAAAAATCTCGACGCCGATTGCTGTATTTGGATTAAACTTAAACCTGTTCAACCTAGAACAGCCTACCTGTTCCGCGACTGTAATAACATACTCAAAGCCAACTATGCCCTATGTGATGGCACTTGCGGGAGATATGGCATTGAAGAATCCATCTTCTTGTCGTGTGTATACCGGAACACTTGCTTGTATCTTGATAATCATATTGTATGTATTTCTTTATATGGACCTCTGGGGTCACATACCTCAGAGGTTCTGATACTTGCAACGACGGGGCGTTTGGTGTAAGCACAGCGTTGCTGGGCTGAGGAGTAGTAGTAAACAAAGCCCAATTAAGCATGTACCCGACAGTAATGCTTCCAATCATTAATTGCCACTAAACCGGTAACATCTAATCCAATTCTGCATGCATGAGGAATTGTGCCGAACGTTTATCAATGTGGAGGGAAATATGAGAATTGGACATAATTTGTCCACGCACCATGCGTGGAAAAACGCACACATGATACCAGTTTATCTTCGCCTCACTGATGACTTCACTTCTCATGAGTGCTTCGTCTGTTTCTGCAAATTGTACAACTTTTGGTCGCAGCCAATTACGTGCGTTGCAACGTATCTGTTGCGCAACAGAATTACTTGTACATTTTGAGCATGCCTGAGTTGGTGTGCCTCAATTAATTCGAGAATACCATATGTATCTACTTATTTGTTTATACATTGCATACATAGTCTTACTTGTGCTGTAGGCAATTCACGTTAATGCTAACTTCTTCATCCCCGCAGATTGCTAAAAGTTGTTTGTTAATGCTACAATGCAAGCTGTGCACATGATCTAGATAGCGGGAGCTCCAAATTTTCTGGAAAATACATAAGATTCAACGGACATGTTAATAAAGTTTCCGCACATGTCTTTGATAAAAATGTCCTTGAGCCCGGCCGTAAGGTATAAGAAGTACTAACGGAAATCAGTGGTCTTCCGTCCTTATCCATCCTCATGGGTGCGACATTTTCAAGGAACGTCCGGAGTGGAACATGCAAAGCATGGCTTTATGCGTCTGTTAATTCAATGGATGACTTTGGATGGCAAACCAATTTTTGCCTCAATAGACTCACAACACCACAACGTTATAGTCCGTCCCACAACTCCCAGTCACATCTTGTGCATGCGTCCGCTAGGGAAGAATGACATGATGCATAAATCAAGGACAACAAAATTTGACTTACATACGTGACGATCAGATTGGCGGGGTAGACGTCCCGCTTTAATTATCATCATGTTACCCTGATACTGGAAAAGCCATCCACCGACCTTGATATTGGTCTACAACTGGGAACTTTGAGATTACATGTTTGCTTGCCGATGGCCTTGCACTATTTGCATGTGACGTATACCGAATTTTGTTTCACCTGCATTAACTAGGCTCTTGCTGGAGCTTCAGGGACAGCACACTTCAGGCCCATTTTCAAATGTGGATCCGCAGTAGGAATGAACACACCATGTTTTAAATTATGTATGGTCGGCTGCATAAACTCATGAACGTCTGTTGATTTGCTGCAGTCACTATAAATGCCGACGACGAAGATGTCTGCTTGCGGTTACAGCACCCTACAAATTATGGGCCATACCTGTTGCCTGAAACGGTAGAGAAAGTACATCCTATCGATGTGTAATTTTGGCTATTGCTTTTGCATTGCTGGAACAGCGATTTGCAGGAAAATGCTTCGTAACCATACTTTTAGTCAAACGCGTATGTATGGTAAACCACTGATGTTACGTTCGGGGCCGAGACTATGTGTGTTTACATGTGCGCGAGAAGATGCTAGCAATGCAGAATGTACACGTCGAAACAGACGCAGTTTCTGGTTGTCCGGTGGTGCCGTCTGGGATCAAACAATTCCTAGGCCACACTTCTAACATGATCTTAAAGGTAGCCATGATGACCGGCGTCCTTGTGGCTACTAGTGGAACTTGAATACGGTTAGCAAGCCTGCTTGCTATCCGATAAAACCCACTGTGGATCTCACCGAAAACCTGCATGTTAAAGCATTTTTAGCAAAATCGACTTCGTTACACGCATACAAAGAAATTATTTAACCGGAACCGAGAATCGCTTAAACTGCCTTGACATACCCATTTGTACGATGAGCAATTAACAATGATTTATTGCGGGTAAAAGGCATGTCCCCGACAAGACTAGTAGAAGTGTTAGAAGGAAAATTACAATTGGAGAGACCAACAAATAAGATAATTATCACTTAATGTGTATACCGACTTAAATGGACTTTGAGTAATGATTGTATGTACAAGGAACGAGATTTTTCATTCGGCCGATGTGATACGTTTATCAGTTTTTATATATCCATGCTACGCACAAAGTGACTTATACATGTATCCTACCACCTCGTTGCAAAGGGAACAGGTAAGCAAACGGTTTGGTTAGCGTTATTTCGTCCTCCGAGAGACAAGGGCCAATTCAAATAATCAACTTTAAAAAGCTTGTCTTCAAGGCGTTTTGGGCAAGTGACATAATCAGGGAGAAAGGATTCTTCGACTATCAGGTTGACTGTGGCTGGCCGACATTTTGCTCTGATGCTTTTTAAGTTGTTATCTTGCCCGAGCTGCGAGAGATAGTGACATAATTAAATTGTGTACGCCATTTTTAAGTAAGCCATGACGTGGACTAATTGGCGACTTCGGTATGCACAACGGTATAATCTCAGGGAATGAAGTCCATGCTCATAGGGAAGAGGAAACCATCCATATAATGTTGTGGCGGGCGAAGGATGTACAGCTTCAAATACCTCGATTTCATGCTTGCGACAGGGATGCCAGAACTAGAGCGCATATACCACGTGGTTCCTAACGTTTGCTTTTAGCATTTTTGCAACATTTAATGGCACGAAATTTAGGGAAGCCCACCGTAAAAGTCCAAGATTTTGACTGGCTCTTTTCGATAATTTGAAACCTGTCTTCAGCGGCTAAAAATTTCCTGCAGAGCTGAATTTGCCTTTAAGTTCGACTGGTGTCGAAGTTTTCCTTCAAAGATCAACTTGACGCAGTGTTTTCGTTGAAGAGTGTACGTACCCCAGGTCAGATTATTAAGACAGAGTTTGTAAGCGCGCAAGGCGAAATCCCTTAAGGCCATGAATCTTGCCGCACTGCTTTTTCAGATGCGTGTGCAATGTTTGGGCGAAAGACCTAGCTTTATTATATAATTGCCACTATCTCAGTGTATTAGGTGACAAATACCATCTACGAGAAATCAGGCGGCTACTCTGCCGAGAGGGATCAGTAGTTTGCTTGGAATTACTTGGACAATATACCGTATTGTATAACGACATACTTTTTTCTTATGCGCAATCGTCCGAAAGCAAGTAGGCAAATCAATCGTAAGTGCACCCACAAGAAGGAGCTCAGAAGAACCCAAAGCGCTACCAGCAGGATGTATTCTGTAAAACTCACTCACGCATTTTTAACAAACCAGAAAATATATAGACAGTCACAGGAATATAAAGTATACAGACCAAACAATGTTACTCGCATTCGGTACCGTCTTTTGTTACCCTCGAAGTAATGAGCTAATTGCAGTGCCCATACTGCGACTGTGGGCCTGAATGATACAAAAAGTTACATTGGCGAAGTACAAACAACGATTACGACGGGGCATTACATGTTGGTTGTTTTTCTCACTGATGTACGCTGAGTAAAAGTTATAAAATGAGTAAGATCACTTGTATGCCATGGCCACGTAGTGCCTATAGGGTCAATGAGTCGACTATTAATTCCTCGTTGGAGAGCACAATGTCCAAATCAGTGGGTGAATCACCCGTTCTGGGTCGCTTGGGAGAGGTGACTTAGTCGTACGCACACACATCAGAAATAACCTCTTGCAAGTCAGCCTTTTATTGTTCGGTGTGCAATGCTGGGACTTCCATTTCTTGAAATTTACCGTCCACCACCAGAGGGATCTGACTGTGGGGTTGCGCCCCAACTCGTTCCATCGCAAAAGCTAGGCGCCAAACCATTCTTAAGTTTTTCCTTGGAAGGCAGAAAACAGTTGCTAGCAAACGCACTTCACCACGTTTAAAGTACATACGACACCAAAGCAAAGCGACCACTTTCGTCTCTGCGTCGTCCAGATTAACAACATGTAAGCCAGAGCGATAATACAGAAGCATTCTACTGCCTCTACTAGGTCGATCAATTTGTATAGAAGTAACTCAGGGTAGTGATCTCAGCATCAGTGATCGCCGTATTCAGCATTGTTAGTCGGCAGTGTTCCAGGACGGGGTAGATTTTAGGCCCAGAAAGCGTTTTCCCTACAAAAACTAACAAATGTATGTTTAACAACACTGCGACGTGGCGGCTGTGCCTCGCTACTCAATTACTACACTGCCCTAACCACGCAGTGGCAAGTTAACCGATTCCATCTTTCACAAGTACCTACACAAACCTGCTCTCAATTGGCTAGGCTTACGTGCTTGTCCAGTGACATACCACTAGTGATAAACTTTCACAGCATTGTCCTCAATTTTCACAAACCCGCACTGGTTACACAACCTCATCAAGCCAGTTCCTCGCCACATCACACAACGATCTCTGTAATTCTTATCTCTGAGAGGATAAACTTCATTCAATCTTTGGGCCAAGTCCACACCACTGACTACGTCTCCATTACCCCTGATCTTGGTCCTGCTTATTATGCTAACATGCACAACTTTGCCATTTTCTGTTCATGCCCAAAAGGCGTGCCTTGCGTTGTCGAGTATTAAAGGTTCATTTTTTCATTTATTGCTTGTTTCATAACTAGGACCCAATGCATAGAGGCCTTACCAGTGGGAAGTTCGGTTAGTTCGCTGAGAAAACCATGTGCATTGGTTTACAAGCAGATGAGGGTATCGGTGGTTTAGAGTGTGTTCGTAAATGCTGATTTCTAGTGTGGGACTGTGACGATCCATGAGGGGTCAGCTGCTGGTCTTCTTTTCTAGGACCGATGAAGTAGGACACAGGGAAAGCCTAAATTTTCGCGTAGAGTTATCAGTTACAACAAAAGGTGGACCAAAATGGCCTCCTTCAGCTGTCAATGTGTTTGTCATTGCTTCCGTTCTGAGCTTCATGGTGATGGAGTTCTATTAGTAAGTTGCCTGCTCATTGGCAAATGTTACATCCTTGGGCCGGTGTCTATCGACTTAATACTTTTTTGGTTGAAAGAAATTCACGTTTTCATCGACATGTTGCTCATATGTTTTGCCATAAGAATGGATCGCAATCATACCTTCGTCACTCAGGGAATACTCTATTTCTGTTTTGACGACAATAGTAACAAATTTAGATTGAATAAATAATTAAACAAATAAAACTTGTATTATCGATTAGGCGAGGCACACCTTTACATGCTGGATCATTTTGATAAAACAATGCGTGATCAAGAATTTGCAAAAAATCAGATATGTTTGCCATAATAGTGCTTGTTTGTGCAGGGACATGTAAGTATGTAATTGTGTGTGTTTATGTAGCTAAGTAATTTGCGCTTGTAACTGTGCTGCTCCATTCTTGAATGTTTGCTATCATCAGCAATGTGCGAGTAGAAGATTGGTGTACGTGGGTTGGAAAGGATTATCCAGATATCAAATGGGCCGTGACTTTATTTTGTGGCGAGCCACGACCGCCACGTCACGGTGTTGTTAAGCAGACATTTGTGGCTTTTATGGACAGAAAGCTTACCAGGCGAAAACCCATCACTTCCTGGAACCCTGCCGCCGAATTATTAGCTGGAGCGGGTTAAACCCGAACCACCCAGCTGGCACCACGAGGAGGTTGTTCGGCTAGAAATTGTTGAACGATATAGGTGGAAATTCGTCACATCTAGACTAACTCAGACAGCCGTCACACGCCCGGAAAAGCAATGTACTCGCGTTTCATACTTTCGGGAATCGTCGGCAGTGCGCATTCCATCGGACCCCTGGTAGGGCTCTAACTTGCAATTCGACTGTTGCCAGTTCGTGCTTGAAAACACTGAGCTATGGGGGACGGCAAGGGTCATCGTAAATAAGTTACTAGATGTGATATAACACCGCTCACTATTCACTGACTTAGAGGTTACTGTCGTACAGAGGACAGAGCAGTCGCCTCACCAACCGACGAGGTTACCAAACTCAAGCCGCCAATTAACTTATGACATTATAGGCAGTTTGGTCTGCATATTGTTTACACAGGAGTAGTAGGGGGACTTGAATGATATAGCTCACTGGTATCAATCACGGGATAGCAGCATTCGAGTTGCGGGTTCGATCCCTACCAGGGTCCAACGGAACGCGCATTGCCGACGATTACTGAAAGGGTGAAACGTGCGTACGTTGTTTTGCCGGGAGTGTGACGGCTGGCTGCGAGAGTCTAGGTATGACGAGTTTTTACCAGTAACATTTTAATCGAATTCGCTCTAACTTTTTGTGTAACAGCACTTTCCGAATAAAACGCCATTCACCCCAGTTATGTGCTTTTTCCTCTAGCTCATTTAATGTCTGAAGCTCGGGAAATACGTGAACCTGGATTACTTTTAGTTCTTATTGTTTTGAAAGTCATCCGGATATTAAAGGGAAAAACTTGGATGTTGCTCTTCTCAACAATGACACACCATCCGGATTTTGTTTGTGTGCCTGGTGTTTGCTCCAAGAAGCTTCTGGAAAAATTCAAGAGTGCATGTGGTGGTAGTGAGGTGAGCGGATGCGAAAAGTACTACCTCTGCATCATTACTTGACTGGTGTTACCTGGAGTAACAGGGGCTTACCTTAGCGTATTGAGGTTGATTGGTGGACTAGACGCATCAGATTGACTGGATAAGCTTGAACCCCTATTCTTTGACAGCGGAAGACCCCTGATTCTTTTTATCTAGCAGTATGTATTTCTTTTAGATTGTCAAGGATTCAGTCACATTCGAGCACACAACAGTAAGGTAATTATGATTTGGTTTCGTGTGCTCTTTTCTGGAAGGAACAGTTGCTACTTGCTTCTGTTGGACAACTAACGGGGTATTAAGTCCAGTGGTTATATTGTTGGTATTAATTAGTAAGGCAGCGGGTTGGGTTAGGATGAATGGTGTCTCTTTCATATAAATAACAACAACAGACGCGTGTGTTGTCAAATGTGCAACAGTGTTCGGTAAGGTGCGTGGTTCTAATGAATAATGCGCAGCGGACGCATCTTTATGGGCAAACGCTAGTTTCGAGGTGCCAAACTGTGAATCATTGCCGTTAATTTTTTGCCCAACTACGCTTAGTATGTCCCTTAAAATGCGCGTCAATTTTCTGTGCATTGCTAGAAACTCCCTTATAACCTTTTTACCTTCGTATTCCCGCCTCTCTTCTTTTTTCTGTGTGCGCACCATCAAATGTGACGACTGAGCGTGTCGAAATAGTCTAGAGGTATTATTGTAAAGCTCGTGGTGCATTGGATCCTGCTTCCAGAGAAAACGTGCACAACTTCGGCTGTGCGCAAACTTTCGCCACTAATAAAAGCCAAGCGGTATAAATATTGCATGTAAATGCCAGCTGAATCTCACCTCCAAAGAAAGAATAGAAGAAGTACGTGGAAATTGGAATCCTGCATCTAAAAATTTACATATTGCAACTAATATAATTAAGGAGCAAAATATTGTCTGATGGAGCAAGATGAGCTTCACTGTTGGCGAGTACAACCCTTCAACTTTCACGTATAAAGGCCCTGCATTTTTAATTGCGAAATGGGAACATATACCCTCATTCTTCTCACTCCATAATGTAAGTGCATAGGATATGCGTAAATATTGTTCTGATCCCTTGCGGGCACACCATCTAACAAATTTGTTGGTTTGCTGGTTTGTTATGAATTGGAGCTTGACGATGGGGGCTAAATTCGAAGGCACTTATTTGCCTGCTTCCTATCGGACAGATTTCATATTTGCTGCTTGCTCTGCCACCTTTGTCGGCCTATCGCAATTCTGTGCGAACACAGTCATACAACATATGAGTGGAATAAACATACTGTGCGCAGAATCAGAGAGAGAATCTATCCTATAATCACCCTTTTTACCTAGATTAGACAAAGGCGGACAAATAAAGAAAGAAAACGTTTTCTCCAATTTGTGCATTCCACTCTATTTCGACGGAGTTGAACCTAACGGGTTGGGACACAAGTAATGTTCCTTTGGGAAGCTTTTTTGCCTACATTTTCTTGGGAACGCAGCAAGAATCATCATGATTCTCAGTTATGCGGTTTTAGTCGGTTTCTAAGTTTCCATTATTAGGCTGTATCCCAACGCCGTCGGTCAAGCATTTGATCGGGCTGACAGAATTTACACCATATAGACGAAGTTCAACTGGCAGACACAGACGGAACTTGGTCCAATCAGTTTTACCTCCGATATTAGCCATCGGATATTCACCAAACATGTACAGGTTGCAAAAGACAACGAACGAAAACTATTGTTGCCCAAT
This sequence comes from Dicrocoelium dendriticum, assembly GCA_944474145.2. Taxonomy (NCBI): domain Eukaryota; kingdom Metazoa; phylum Platyhelminthes; class Trematoda; order Plagiorchiida; family Dicrocoeliidae; genus Dicrocoelium; species Dicrocoelium dendriticum. The sequence continues at coordinate 246 of CALYDF020002609.1, read as the reverse complement.
TCATACAAAAAACCCTTATAGCATAGTAATCCGGAAGTAAAAGTAGAATACATACCGTTAATTTAAGGATCCACCGTGTCCATGTTTGAGTTTCTGCGCTTGCTGTTTGATCTAGGAATGACTCATAAACTATTTAAGGTTTCAAATATAAAATGGTATAGGCTTAGACTATTCAGACGCCTATCTCGACGAATTTTTGAGCGCGAGCCCATCGCGAGAAGATCGTTTGAACAATGAACAATGAAT